>JAKWBO010000353.1:5000-54356 GCA_034336685.1 Luscinia luscinia
TTCCAGATTGTGTCTGTGACATTTTGAACTGTTTGGAATTTAGCAGGCAGAAGCCCTGTTTCATTCACTGGGCATGGGAGAAAAATATTGTCTCTGTTCCCTGAGTAACAAAAATCTCACCCGACTTTCATAATGTCAATTTAGAGTAGGTGTTTGGTACCCGAAGAACACACATGTTTCTACATGGCGGCAGATTCCGTCTAGGAGAAATCCTGACGGTTCGGAATTTTAGCAGGCGGAAGCCCAGTCTCAGACACGGGGCTCTGGACATTAATGGTGCCATACTTCCTCATGAATCAAACATTTCACCTCGAGTTTTGTAATGTCGGTTTAGAAGATCCTTATGGCACTCCAAGAGCAGCCAGGGTTCTAAGTGTCGGCAGCTTGGATCTGAGAGATATTGTGATCCGTTCAAAAGTTTAGGAGGCAGAAGCCAGATCCCAGCCACAGAACTCTAAACACAAACTGTGGCTCTTTTCCCTGTGAAGCAAAACTCACTCTCCCATTTTTTGATATCAGTAGGGAGGAGTCGTTGGGCACTCCATACACAGTCAATATCTAAGCGTCGGTAGCTGGGATCTGGCAGACATCCCCAACCGTTTGGAATTTTAGCAGGCGGAAGCTCAGTCCAGCCACAGGGCCCTGGACAGGAACGTGGGCCTTTTCCCTCTACAACAAAACTCACCTTGCCAGATTCCTGATACCGGTTTGAGGAAGTGTTTGCCACTCCAAATGCAGCCAAGGATGCAAGTGGTGGCAGCTTGGATCTGGGAGATATCCTGATCCGTTCTGAATCATAGCAGGCAGAAGCCATCTCCCGGCTACGGACCCTAAATACAAAGTGTGGCCCTTTTCCTTTTGAAACAAAACTCATGCTCCAGTTTCCTAATATCAGTTTGGAGGAGGCATGGGGAAACGATGAACAGCCAGGGTTCTAAGTGGTGTCACCTTCCGTCTTGGAGAAATCCTGGTTTGTTCCGAATTTTAGCGTGCAGAAATCCGGTCTCGGGCAGAGGCCCGTGGAAAAGAATGGTGGCCCTTTTCCCTCTGAAAAAACCTCAAAGCTCAATTATCTTATACCAGTTTGCAGAAGGCATTTGTCAAACCAAAGGCAGCCAAGGTTCTAGGTGGTTGAAGTTTGCGGCTGGGAGAAATCCTGATCTGTTCGGCATTTTAGCAGGCGGAAGCCCGGTGCCAGCCCCAGGGCCGTGGATAAGAACATTGTCCCTTTTCCCTGTGAAAAACACCTCACCCTCCCAGATTCCTGATATAGCTTTAAAGGAGATATTTTGTGCTGCCCGGGGGCCTCGGATTTCCTGTGGAAATCCTCTGCCGGGCTGCCTTCGATTACCTCAGCAATCCCCTCGAAAATGCCACCTCGATCCCCTTGACACCCCCTCGCATTTTCCTACGCAAACAATTCTCGTGTCCCCTCTAAATTACCCTGGGTTTTCAGCTAAATGAATGGCCCGACCTGTGCCCACTGCCTGTGATTCACCCAACCAAAATTGAGAGCAGATGTTGCTAGGGCTTTAGGAACCTGAAAGAACTTTAAAGTAAAAGAAGTCACCTTTTTCTTCTGTTTTTTCTTCTTTCAGATGCTGGCCTTGGCTCTGCAGATGTGTGCTGAGCTCTCACCGCGTGCAGGGGACTGTCAGGCCTGAATGACTGTGAGTTGGTGTTCTCACTGGGGAATCAGAAATTATTATTAATTAGACCACAGATATACTTTGTGAAACCTTTCCCTTTGCTGGTACGTCTTCTCTTTCTGCCTTTGAATTTACAGCTGTTCCCTGATGCCATTTCCCCTGCCTCACCTCGGTGCAGTTCCTAACTGGGCAAAACTGGGTTAACTTAAGGGGAGCAGGGGTGATATTTTTAGCTGGATTTTTCTAAAATTTCTAATGATACTGAAATAATTTCCAGTTATCTAGTGAGAATAATGTGAACTCGCAGCCATAGAGTCACTGAGGGAAATCTGACACAGTATTAATAAGTAACCTTTCCTGGGGCAGCCATCACCCCAATCCTCCAGCCTTGGCAAATTTTGCAGTGAATGGACCCATGTTCTAATCCTTAAGCTAAATTTCTGACAGCTTTTGTTAGAAAGATACTGGACAGTAAATTGTACAACAATTAAAAATTGCACAAAGAATAACAGGCCCAGCCAAACCCAACCACCCCCATCGCTGCTCCATCTTAATTTTGGGAGAAATAGCTATAGAGTTTATAAATACTCTCCTTCCATACTATTCAGTCCTTTGCTGCACATCCCCAGAAAGGATTTACTCCACCTTTTGTTCCTGACAGCACCTCTCTCTCCAGCTCAAATCCCATTGGTCAGAGACAGAGACGGAGCAGACCTAAGGCAATGGTTCCGGCGGCACCTGAAATTCCGAGCTCCCTGGTCCCTGGAATGCTCTTCCGAGCGCTCGTGGCGATCTCGCCTCGGCCCAGACTCTCTGTCCTCAAGAGGAAATGCAGCCTGATGGGACACGGCTCTGGCACCCCATTTCCTCTTGCTGGAAAGCCCCAGGTAAACGTAGTCCCTCAGTCCTTGCGTCCCTGAACGCCAGGAGAGCTGGCATTTCACCCAGATTCCCTAGGAAGCTACTCCCAGTAGGAAGGAAAAGAGGAACCCAGCATCCCTCTGACATACCCAACAGCATGGGCAGGACCAGGAGCCCTCTGGCACAGACCCCTGATGCTGAAGCCTCTTGGCTTTGGCTGCTCAAACACCACAGCTTTTGGCAAAGATGGGAGTAGTGTAATGATTTTTCCTGTCCTGAAAGAGAGGAGGAAAAGAAAATGAAGTTCCCTGCAGAAGTCAAAGGATCCCGGCTTTCACATTTCTGCTCTGATTGCTCACTATAGATTTTACCCGGTTACACCGATTCAAATACAAAAGTGCCTTTTCCCAGCATTTTTATTCCAAACTATTTCAGACTTTAAAAGGATGCTCATTTTTCTTATTGCATTCTTTGCTTAATTTTAACAACCATTTTCATCCCAGACCCTGCTTGTCAGTTATTCAATCCTTTACCACTGGACTTTGCACAAAGGGACACCCGGGGTGCTGCGTTGCAAGAAATTCCAAAGAGAATCCCCTCCAAAACCTGACAGAGAATGGTTTGGAGGCGCTCCAGAACGCAGACAGCTAGTCGTGCCTTGTCAGGCCACACCGATTCTGTCACATCCACCTGAGCTGTGCAGGTGTGGCAAAGCCTCTCCTTCCTCCTAGGGAATCGATGTCTGAGACGACAGATGTCCATCTGGGGCAGCACCTGAAAACAACGTGGGAAAGGCAAAATGATAATGTTTTCTGTCAGAAAATGAGTAATAATAATAATAATAATCAGAACTTTATGGACAAATTTAGTAACATCATTTTCATATGATAAATACAGGCCAGCCATGCCCATCCTTCCAGCCCAGGTGAAAGCAGGAAGGACACACAACCCAATAGTATCGGTGCTCGCACCCACTGCTAGTACGGACATCTTCACGGTCCGTCTTTGGCCAAACGAATCCCGGGATGGTTTTGCTTTCCTGACGGACTTGGCCAATTTCATTCCAATTTAGCAAGGCAACAGACCCTGCGTGGCTCGGGGGTCACAGCCCCAGTCTGGCACAAGAACTCCAAAAAAGATTGGAGAGAAGAATCCAAGAGCAAATGAAAATCCCAGCTACGCAATGAAGGCCTGTTTCTGGCAGGATCCTTGCGGCTTTTCGGGCACAAGAAAAGCCTTTAGACCATAAAAACTGACGTGAAAACCCCACATCGAGCACTTGGCATAAAGATGCTGCGCTTAATGTTAGAGACACGGAATTGCTTTGGCACTTGGCATTTCCTGCACCCGCACAAACACATTAAAAGAATTAAGTGCAGAGTCCTGAAGCTCAGTTCTTCCAATCCTATTTTGGTGGTGTCACTTGACATACCAAAATCCACAGCAATACTTCAAAAATGGAAAGCGACTCCCACCCCATTCCATTTTCCAGCTGAAGACCCTCTAAAGAACAGGTTAAATAAAAGAAGAAAAGCCCAAGACCTACTAGCAGCTGGTGTGCCACCCACCCACTTTCCATAAGTTTCATTACACCTGATGGCTTCTCTAAGAAAACGAATTTGTATGTGTAAAACCCATCCAGAAGGGGCAAGTGTTTCTAAGCCCACAGCTTGCAGGTAATGGATCAGAAGGATCCAAAAGTGCCTAAAAAAGATTCAAGTTCACTGGATTGGGGCAGCATTATTTGAAACCGAAGTGTTCTGCAGCTGTCCCAGGACAGGAGTCCACAGAAACAAAACGAGCTACCCGTCCTGCCACCTTTTCCCCTTTCTTCCCTTCCATGGCTTTTACACGCGCAATCTGACGAGCCACAAGCATCCCCAACGCCGCATGCCGGACTCCTCGGGGCGGCGCTCCAGCGGTGCGAGGGTGGCCGCTGCAGCGGCGGCACTAGGCGCCTGGCACGGCCCCCGCTGCATGGCGCCGAGCGGAGGACAGGGAAGGCGGCGCCAGCGGAAGGCGAGGGGAGGTGCCGGCAGGAGGGCGAGGAAACGGCGCCGGGCGGGAGGCGGAGGCAGCGCCGGCGGGAGGCGGGGAGGCGGCGCTGACGGGGAGAGCGGAGGCGGCGCCAGGCGGAGGCGGGAGGCGGCGCCTGGCGGGAGGCGGAGGCGGCGCCGGGCGGAGGCGGGAGGCGGCGCCCGGACGGAGAGCGGAGGCGCGCCAGGCAGGAGAGCTGGAGGCGGCGCCAAGGCGGGAAGGCGGGAGGCGGCGCCAGGCTGAGGCGGGAGGGGCGGCCCCCAGGGCGAAAACCGCTCCTCAGGCGGCTCCTCCGGCGGGAGAACCGCGCCTGCCGCTGCCCGCCCAGCTGGGCCGGCACCGGTCCAGGCGGCCCCGCTGGCCCCCGAGTCCCTCCGGAGAGAACTGAGCGGCTGAGACGGGCTCGGCTCGTGCCGCCAGCTCCGGCACAGCTCGGCTCGGCACTGTTCGCACCCACACGTCTCTGTCCGTCCCCTTAAAAATCACAGGTGGAGGGCTAGTTCCCGCAGTTTAAACACACACAATAACGGAAGAGGGGTCACTCTCTGCAATTTAAATTTCTTGTGTCCTCATAGCCCCCATTGTTTTCTGGGGGCACCAAGGAGACATGGACAAGATAAAAGTGACAAGGGAAAATAGACAAGTTCCCACTACAAAGCCACACGGGCTCACCTGTTCAGCAGTTGCTTCCTCACACAGAAGTTTGTCCCTCAGCACCTCCCTGTAGCAGTGCTCCGCATGGCAGCGCTCCCCCAGATCCTGTGAGGTGCTCTCACCTCCGTTCCATGAGGAACCCCTGAAGCCCCCATAAACTGCTCTCCCGCAGCAGCTCCATACCGAAGAGAGCAGTGAAACCCTCTCCCTAAAAGAGCCCCCAGCAGGACCTGCCCCTCGTCATGGTCACTGCGAATACCTGGGACTGCTTACTGTAAGTGCTCACACCTGGGGCTGCCCTGTTCTCTCATCACCCTAATTGCGCACACCGGAGGAGAAGCCTCGCCCACCGGGAGAGGGGCGCGCCTTCCTGGGGAAAAGCCGTGCCCACCCGGGAGTAGGCCACGCCCCTCGTAAGATTCTGCCCACCGAGGGGGCACTCCCAGGAAAGGGGTTCCGCCCCACCAGAGGAATAGGCCCCACCCCAGGAAAGGAGGCCACACCCCTGGGGGCCACAGCCCAAGAGCAGAGCCTCTTCTGGGGCGTGGCTTCACCCACGGGGGCAGGGGCTCCTCCCTGGGGGTGGGGCCTATGATCCTGGGGCGGGGCCTCTTTTCCTGGGGCGGGCCTCCTTCCTTGGTGGGGTGGGGTTGGTAATTAAGGCCTATATATACTATATATAAAAGAAGAAAAAATGTCTGGTGCAGCAGTAGAAATTTTCTGGCTCTTGGGGAGTAAATTTTTTATTTAAATGTTTAAAAGGTTTTTAATTTTTTAAATTTACTCCCAGGGAGCCTGAAAGTTTCTACTGCTGCTTTTTTAAAGCTAGAAAGGAAAAGAAAGTTAGAAAGAGAAAAAGAGAGCGAGAGAAAGGGAAATAGAGAGAGATAGATAAAGAAATAAATAGAGCAAGAAAGAGGGGGGAATACAGTGAGAAGGAAGTAGAGTTAAAAGGAAACAGAGGGGGAGGGAAAGAAATAGAGGGAAATGAAGAAACAGATGGAGAGAAAGAATAAAATTAGAGGAACAGACAGAGAATGAAAGAGAGGGAAATAGAGAGAAATAGGGAAATAGAATGAGAAAGAGAGAAGGAGACAATATAAAGGGAGAGGGAAATAGAGAGTTAGAGAAAAAGAAACACAGTCAGAGAAAGAGTTAGAAACGGTATGAGAGAGAAAGCAAAAGATTTAGGGGTTAAAGGAAAATAGTAAGATGCAGTTAGAGAAACGGAGAAAAAGACACAGACTTATAGGGAAAGAGTGGTGGAGGGAAATAAGGATATAGTGACAGACTTAGCGAACCAGAGAGACACAGAGTTCAAAACAGAAAAGCAAAGCCAGAAATAGACTGAAATGTAAAGTGAGAAGTAAAGCAAGAAAGACAGCAAAGAAAAGGAATAAATCATACCAAATAGAGACAGGAGCCGGGGCGGGGGGCGGATGGGGGGAGAAGGAGTGGGGTATCTTCATTAGATTCAACTTGAAATTGAATGAATTTTTTTTATTTACACTTCATCAAAACACAGCCAAACAATGTATACAAAGGAAAGTACAGATACAAACTGAATTACAAATCCCATCCATATACAAACTGTTAAATGCAAACTTACATAGAGAGCAATACATGGAAACACAGCAGCAAATACACAACAATACCACTGACCGCAAGCCAAATACATATTAACACAATATATCCATCCTCCTATTCCAGAACTGTTGATCACAGTTGGTTTATTTATACAGGAAATCCAAAAGACAATCGGCACCCAAAAAAGATAACCGTTGCGGCACACCCAGGGGCAAACCCAGACACTTCTGCACGCCCCACCCATGGATGGACCGGCCGCTGCGGCACACCCAGGGGAAACCGCAGGCACTTCTGCACGCCCCACCACGGGTGGGCCGGCCGCTGCGGCACACCCAGGGGCAAACCCAGACACTACTGCACGCCTCCAACGGGTGGGCCTGCCGCTGCGGCACACCCAGGGCAAACCCAGACACTTCTGCACGCCCACCCACGGGTGGGCCGGCCGCTGCGACACACGCAGGGGAAAACCCAGACACTTCTGCACGCCCCACCCACGGGTGGGCTGGCCGCTGCGGCACACCCAGGGGAAAGCCCAGACACTCCTGCACGCCCCACTTACGGGTGGGGCGGGACGCTAGGCCACACCCATGGGCAAACCCAGACACTTCTGCACGCCCCACCCACGGGTGGGCCGGCCATTGCGGCAAACCCAGGTGAAACCCCAGACACTTCTGCACGCCCAACCACGGGTGGGACGGCCGCTGCGGAACACCCAAAGGCAACCCCAGACACTTCTGCACGCCCCACCCACGGGTGGGCCGGCCGCTGCGGCACACACAGAGACACCCGCAGACACTTCTGCACGCTCTCCCCACGGGTGGGCCGGCCATTGCGGCACACCCAGAGGCAAACCCAGACACTTCTAAACACCCACCATCGGGTGGGCCGGCCGCTGCGGCACACCCAGGGGGAAACCCCAGACACTTCTGCACGCCCCACCCACGGGTGGGCCGGCCATCCGCGGCACACACAGATACACCCGCAGACACTTTTGCACGCCCCACCCACGGGTAGCCGCCCATTGCTGCACATCCCGAGGCACCCGAAGACACTTCTGCATGTTCACCCACGGGAGGGCCGGCGTTGCAGCACACCCAGGGGCAAACCCAGACACTTCTGGACGCCTCCCACGGGTGGGCCGGCTGTTGCGGCACACCCAGGGGCAAACCCAGACACTTTTGCACGCCTACCTACGGGTGGGCCGGCCGCTGCGGCACACACAGAGGCAAACCCAGACACTTCTGCACGCCCTCCTACTGGTGGGCCGCCATTGCGGCACACCCAGAGGCACCGGCAGACACCTTCTGCACGCCCACTCCACGGGTGGGCCGTCCATTGCTGAACACCCAGAGGAAACTCCAGACACTTTCTGCACGCCCACCCACGGGTGGGCCGGCCGCTGCGGCACACACAGAGACACCCGCAGACACCTTCTGCACGCCCACCCACGGGTGGGCCGGCCGTTGTGGCACACCCAGGGGCAACCCCAGACACATCTGCACGCCCACCCACTGGTGGGCCGGTCGTTGCAGCACACCCAGAGGCACCACGCAAACAGTTCTGCACGCCCCACCCACGGGTGGGCCGGCCGTGGCGGCACACCCGAGGCCACACGCAGGCTCTTCCCGCACGCCCCACTCCACGGGTGGGCCGGCCGTGGCGGCATACCCAGAGCCACACGCAAACAGTTCTGCACGCCCACCCACGGGTGGGCCGGCCGTGGCGGCACACCCAGAGGCTCACGCAGGCTCCTTCTGCACGCCCCACCCACGGGTGGGCCGGCCGTGGCGGCACAACTAGAGGCAACCGCAAACAGTTCTGCACGCCCACTCCACGGGTGGGCCGGCCGTGGCGGCACACCCAGAGGCAACCACAAACTCTTCTGCACGCCCCACCCACGGGTGGGCTGGCCGTGGCGGCACAGTCAGAGGCAACACCAGACACTTCTGCACGCCTCCTACTGGTGGTCCGGCCATTGCTGCACACCCAGAGGCACCGGCAGACACTTCTGCACGCTCACCCACGGGTGGGCCGTCCATTGCTGAACACCCAGAGGAAACCCCAGACACTTTCTGCACGCCCACCCACGGGTGGGCCGGCCGCTGATGCACACCCAGAGGCACGCGCAGACATTTTGCACGCTTCACCCACGGGTGGGCCGGCCATTGCGACACACCCAGAAGCACACGCAAACAGTTTCTGCACGCCCACCCACGGGTGGGCTGATCGCTGCGTCAATCCAGAGGCAACCGAAGGCCCTTCTGCACGCCCACCCACGGGTGGGCCGGCCGTGGCGGCACACCCAGGGGCAACCGAGGCTCCTTCTGAACGACCACCCACGGGTGGGCCGGCCGTGGCGGCACACGCAGAGGCAAACGCAGGCCCTTCTGCAAGCCCACCCACGGGTGGGCCGGCCGTGGCGGCACACCCAGTGCCACACGCAAACAGTTCTGCACGCCCCACTCACGGGTGGGCCAGCCGTGGCGGCACACCCAGAGGCAAACGCAGGCCCTTCTGCACGCCCACCCACGGGTGGGCCGGCCGTGGCGGCACACCCAGAGGCAACCCCAGGCCCTTCTGCACGCCCCACCCACGGGTGGGCCGGCCGTGGCGGCACACCCAGTGGCACACGCAAACAGTTCTGCACGCCCCACCCACGGGTGGGCCGGGCCGTGGCGGCACACCCAGTGGCACACGCAAACAGTTCTGCACGCCCACTCCACGGCTGGGCTGGCCGAGGCAGAACACCCAGAGGCAAACCCCAGGCACTTCTGCACGCCCACCGACGGGTGGGCCGGCCGTGGCGGCACACCCAGAGGCAAACCCAGGCCCTTCTGTACGCCCACCCACGGGTGGGCCGGCAGAGTCGGCACACCCAGAGGAAACCGCAGGCCCTTCTGCACGCCCACCCACTGGTGGGCCGGCCGTGGCGGCACACCCAGAGCCACACAGGAGCTCTTCTGCACGCCCACCCATGGGTGGGCCGGCCGTGGCGGCACACCCAGAGGCAAGCGCAAACCCTTCTGCACGCCCACCCACGGGTGGAGGCCGGCCGTGGCGGCACATCCAGTGGCACACGCAAACAGTTCTGCACGCCCACCCACGGGTGGGCCGGCCGTGGCGGCACACCCAGTGGCACACGCAAGCTCTTCTGCACGCCCACCCACGGGTGGGCCGGCCGTGTGGCACACCTAAGGGCTACACGCGAGGCCCTTCTGCAGCCCACACAGAGTGGGCCGGCCGTGGCGGCACACCCAGAGGCAACCGCAAGCCCTTCTGCCACGCCCCACCCACGGGTGGGCCGGCCGTGGCGACACACCCAGTGGCACACGCAAACAGTTCTGCACGCCCACCCACGGGTGGGCCGGCCGGCTGCACACCCAGAGGCAACCCCAGACACTTCTGCACGCCTTCCTACTGGTGGGCCGGCCATTGCTGCACACCCAGAGGCACCGGCAGACATCTTCTGCACGCCCACTCCACCGGTGGGCCCGCCATTGCTGAACACCCAGAGGAAACCCCAGACACTTTCTGCACGCCTACCCACGGGTGGGCGACTGTTGCGGCATACACAGCGACACCCCGCAGACACTTCTGCACGCCCACCCACGGGTGGGCCGGCCGTATGCGGCACACCCAGGGGCAAACCCAGACACTCTCTGCACGCCCACCCACGGGTGGACCGGCCATTGCTGCACATTCAGAGGCACCCGCAGAAACTTCTGCACGCCCCACCCACGGGTGGGCCAGCCGTTGGGGCACACCCAGAGGCAATCGCAGGCCCTTCTGCACGCCCACCCACGGGTGGGCCGGCCGTATGCACACCCAGAGGCAAACCCAGGCCCTTCTGCACGCCCCACCCACGGGTGGGCCGGCCGTGGCGGCACACCCAGAGGCACACGCAAACAGTTCTGCACGCCCCACCCACGGGTGGGCCGGCCGTGGCGGCACATCCAGTGGCACACGCAAACTCTTCTGCACGCCCACCCACGGGTGGGCCGATCGTGGCGGCACACCCAGTGCCACACGCAAACAGTTCTGCACGCCCATTCACGGGTGGGCCGGCCGTGGCGGCACATCCAGTGGCACACGCAAACAGTTCTGCACGCCCACCCACGGGTGGGCCGGCCGTGGCGGCACACCCAGAGGCAACCGCAGGCCCTTCTGCACGCCCACCCACGGGTGGGCCGGCCGTGGCGGCACACCCAGAGGCAACCGCAAACCCTTCTGCACGCCCACCCGCGGGAGGGCCGGCCGTGGCGGCACACCCAGTGGCACACGCAAACAGTTCTGCACGCCCACTCACGGGTGGGCCAGCCGTGGCGGCACACCCAGAGGCAAACGCAGGCCCTTCTGCACGCTCACCCACGGGTGGGCCGGCCGTGGCGGCACACCCAGAGACAAACCCAGGCCCTTCTGCACGCCCCACTCCACGCGTGGTGCCGGCCGTGGCGGCACACCCAGAGGCACACGCAAACAGTTCTGCACGCCCACCCACGGGTGGGCCGGCCGTGCCAACACATCCCGTGGCACACGCAAACTGTTCTGCACGCCCACCCACGGGTGGGCCGGCCGTGCGGCACACTCCAGAGGCAACCGCAGGCCCTTCTGCACGCCCACCCACGGGTGGGCCGGCCGTGGCGGCACACCCAGAGGCAACCCAAGGCCCTTTCTGCAAGCCCACCCACGGGTGGGCCGGCCGTGGCGGCACACCTAATGCCACACGCAAACAGTTCTGCACGCCCACCCACGGGTGGGCCGGCCGTGGCGGCACACCCAGGGGCACACGCAGGCCCTTCTGCACGCCCACCCACGGGTGGGCCGGCCGTGGCGGCACACCCAGAGGCAACCCCAGGTCGCTCTGCACGCCCCACCCACGGGTGGGCCAGCCGGCGGCACAACCAGAGGCACACGCAATCAGTTCTGCACGCCCCACCCACGGGTGGGCAGGCCGTGGCGGCACACCCAGAGGCAACCGCAGGCCCTTCTGCACGCCCACCCACGGGTGGGCCGGCCGTGGCGGCACACCCAGTGGCACACGCAGCTCTTCTGCACGCCCCACCCACGGGTGGGCCGGCCGTGGTGGCACACCTAAGGGCACACGCAGGCTCTTCTGCACGCCCCACACAGAGTGGGCCGGCCGTGGCGGCACACCCAGAGGCAACCGCAAGCCTCTTCTGCACGCCCCACCCACGGGTGGGCCGGCCGTGGCGGCACACCCAGTGGCACACGGAAAGAGTTCTTCACGCCCACCCACGGGTGGGCCGGCCGTGGCGGCACACCCAGAGGCAACCCCAGACAGTTCTGCACGCCTTCCTACTGGTGGGCCGGCCATTGCTGCACACCCAGAGGCACCGGCAGACACTTCTCCACGCCCACCCACCGGTGGGCCCTCCATTGCTGAACACCCAGAGGAAACCCCAGACACTTCTGCACGCCCACCCACGGGTGGGCCGGCCGTTGCGGCATACACAGCGACACCCGCAGACACTTCTGCACGCCCACCCACGGGTGGGCCGGCCGTTGCGGCACACCCAGGGGCAAACCCAGACACTTCTGCACGCCCACCCACGGGTGGACCGGCCATTGCTGCACATTCAGAGGCACCCGCAGAAACTTCTGCACGCCCACCCACGGGTGGGCCAGCCGTTGGGGCACACCCAGAGGCAAACCCAGGCCCTTCTGCACGCCTACCAACGGGTGGGCCGGCCGTGGCGGCACACCCAGAGGCAACCCCAGGCCGTTCTGCAGGCCCACCCACGGGTGGGCCGGCCGAAGCGGCACAACCAGAGGCACACGCAAACAGTTCTGTACGCCCACCCAGGGGTGGGCAGGCCGTGGCGCTACACCCAGAGGCAACCGCAGGCCCTTCTGCACGCCCACCCCGGGTGGGCCGGCCGTGGCGTCACACCCAGTGGCACACGATAGCTCTTCTGCACGCCCACCCACTGGTGGGCCGGCCGTGGCGCACATCCAGTGGCACACGCAAACAGTTCTGCACGCCCACTCCACGGGTGGGCCGGCCGTGGCGGCACACCCAGAGGCAACCGCAGGCTCTTCTGCACGCCCCACCCACGGGTGGGCCGGCCGTGGCGGCACAGCCAGAGGCAACCCCAGGCCCTTCTGCACGCCCAACCACGAGAGGGCCGGCCGTGGCGGCACACCCAGTGGCACACGCAAAGCCTTCTGCACGCCCCACCCACGGGTGGGCCGGCCGTGGCGGCACACCCAGAGGCAACCGCAAACAGTTCTGCACGCCACCCACGGGTGGGCCGGCCGTGCGGCACACCCAGTGGCACACGCAAACCGCTCTGCACGCCCCACCCACGGGTGGGCCGGCCGTGGCGGCACAACCAGAGGCAACCGCAGGCCCTTCTGCACACCCCACTCCACGAATGGGCCGGCCGTGGCGGCACACCCAGAGGCACTCGCAAACAGTTCCTGCACGCCCACCCACGGGTGGGCCGGCCGCGGCGGCACACCCAGAGGCAACCGCAGGCCCTTCTGCACGCCCCACCCACGAAAGTGGGCCGGGCCGCGGCGGCACACCCAGTGGCACACGCAAGCTCTTCTGCACGCCCCACCCACGGGTGGGCCGGCCGCGGCGGCACACCAAAGGGCACACGCAGGCCCTTCTGCACGCCTACTTACGGGTGGGCCGGGCCGTGGCGGCACACCAAGAGGCAACCGCGAGGCCGTTCTGCATGCTCACCCACGGGTGGGCCGGCCGTGGCGGCATACCCAGAGGCAACCGCAAACCCTTTCTGCACGCCCCACCCACGGGTGGGCCGGCCGTGGCGGCACATCCAGTGGCACACGCAAACAGTTCTGCACGCCCACCCACGGGTGGGCCGGCCGTGGCGGCACACCCAGTGGTACACGCAAACAGTTCTGCACGCCCCAGCCACGGGTGGGCCGGCCGTGGCGGCACACCCAGAGGCAACCGCAGGCCCTTCTGCACGCCCCACCCACGGGTGGGCCGGCCGTGGCGGCACACCCAGAGGCAAACGCAGGCCCTTCTGCACGCCCACCCACGGGTGGGCCGGCCGTCAGCGGCACACCCAGTGGCACACGCAAACAGTTCTGCACGCCCACCCACGGGTGGGCCAGCCGTGGCGGCACACCCAGAGGCAAACGCAGGCACTTCTGCATCGCCCCACCCACGGGTGGAGCCAGCCGTGGCGGCACACCCAGAGGCAAACGCAGGCACTTCTGCACGCCCACCCACGGGTGGGCCGGCCGTGGCGGCACACCCAGAGGCAACCCCAGGCCCTTCTGCACGCCCCACCCACGGGTGGGCCGGCCGTGGCGGCACATCCAGTGGCACACGCAAACAGTTCTGCACGCCCACCCACGGTGGGCCGGGCCGTGGCGGCACACCCCAGTGGCACACGCGAAACCGCTCTGCACGCCCACCCACGGTGGGTCGGCCGTGGCGGCACACTCAGAGGCAACCGCGAAACCCTTCTGCAAGCCCACTCCACGGGTGGGCCGTCTGGCGGCACATCCAGTGGCACACGCAAACAGTTCTGCACGCCACCCACGGGTGGGCCGGCCGGCGGCACACACAGAGCCCCAAGCAGGCCCATCTGCACGCCCACCCACCGGTGGGCCGGCAGTGGCGGCACACCCAGACTCACACGCAAACAGTTCTGCACGCTGCATTCGCTGATGGGCCGGCCGTGGCGGCACACCCAGAGGCAACCCCAGGCCTTCTGCACGCCCACCCACGGGTGGGCCGGCCGTGGCGGCACACCCAGTGGCACACGCAAACAGTTCTGCACGCCCACCCACGGGTGGGCCGGCCGTGGCGGCACACCCAGTGGCACACGCAAACAGTTCTGCACGCCCACCCACGGCTGGGCTGGCCGAGGCAGAACACCCAGAGGCAAACCCAGGCACTTCTGCACGCCCACCGACGGGTGGGCCGGCCGTGGCGGCACACCCAGAGGCAAACCCAGGCCCTTCTGTACGCCCACCCACGGGTGGGCCGGCAGAGTCGGCACACCCAGAGGAAACCGCAGGCCCTTCTGCACGCCCACCCACTGGTGGGCCGGCCGTGGCGGCACACCCAGAGCCACACGGAGCCTCTTCTGCACGCCCACCCATGGGTGGGCCGGCCGTGGCGGCACACCCAGAGGCAAGCGCAAACCCTTCTGCACGCCCACCCACTGGTGGGCCGGCCGTGGCGGCACATCCAGTGGCACACGCAAACAGTTCTGCACGCCCACCCACGGGTGGGCCGGCCGTGGCGGCACACCCAGTGGCACACGCAAGCTCTTCTGCACGCCCACCCACGGGTGGGCCGGCCGTGGTGGCACACCTAAGGGCACACGCAGGCCCTTCTGCACGCCCACACAGAGTGGGCCGGCCGTGGCGGCACACCCAGAGGCAACCGCAAGCCCTTCTGCACGCCCACCCACGGGTGGGCCGGCCGTGGCGGCACACCCAGTGGCACACGCAAACAGTTCTGCACGCCCACCCACGGGTGGGCCGGCCGTGGCGGCACACCCAGAGGCAACCCCAGACACTTCTGCACGCCTTCCTACTGGTGGGCCGGCCATTGCTGCACACCCAGAGGCACCGGCAGACACCTTCTGCACGCCCACCCACCGTGGGCCCGCCATTGCTGAACACCCAGAGGAAACCCCAGACACTTCTGCACGCCCCACCCACGGGTGGGCCGGCCGCTGCGGCATACACAGCGACACCCGCAGACACTTCTGCACGCCCACCCACGGGTGGGCCGGCCGCTGCGGCACACCCAGGGGCAACCCAGACACTTCTGCACGCCCACCCACGGGTGGACCGGCCATTGCTGCACATTCAGAGGCACCCGCAGAAACTTCTGCACGCCCACCCACGGGTGGGCCAGCCGTTGGGGCACACCCAGAGGCAATCGCAGGCCCTTCTGCACGCCTCACTCCACGGGTGGGCCGGCCGTGGCGGCACACCCAGAGGCAAACCCAGGCCCTTCTGCACGCCCCACCCACGGGTGGGCCGGCCGTGGCGGCACACCCAGAGGCACACGCAAACACTTCTGCACGCCCACCCACGGGTGGGCCGGCCGTGGCGGCACATCCAGTGGCACACGCAAACTCTTCTGCACGCCCCACCCACGGGTGGGCCGATCGTGGCGGCACACCCAGTGCCACACGCAAACAGTTCTGCACGCCCATTCACGGGTGGGCCGGCCGTGGCGGCACATCCAGTGGCACACGCAAACAGTTCTGCACGCCCCACCCACGGGTGGGCCGGCCGTGGCGGCACACCCAGAGGCAACCGCAGGCCCTTCTGCACGCCCACCCATGGGTGGGCCGGCCGTGGCGGCACACCCAGAGGCAACCGCAAACCCTTCTGCACGCCCCACCCCGCGGGAGGGCCGGCCGTGGCGGCACACCCAGTGGCACACGCAAACAGTTCTGCACGCCCACTCACGGGTGGGCCAGCCGTGGCGGCACACCCAGAGGCAAGCGCAGGCCCTTCTGCACGCCCACCCACGGGTGGGCCGGCCGTCAGCGGCACACCCAGAGACAAACCCAGGCCCTTCTGCACGCCCCACCCACGGGTGGGCCGGCCGTGGCGGCACACCCAGAGGCACACGCAAACAGTTCTGCACGCCCCACCCACGGGTGGGCCGGCCGTGCCAACACATCCCGTGGCACACGCAAAACTGTTCTGCACGCCCACCACGGGTGGGCCGGCCGTGGCGACACACCCAGAGGCAACCGCAGGCCCTTCTGCACGCCCACCCACGGGTGGGCCGGCCCGTCAGCGGCACACCCAGAGGCAACCCAAGGCCCTTCTGCAAGCCCACCCACGGGTGGGCCGGCCGTAGCGGCACAACTAATGCCACACGCAAACAGTTCTGCACGCCCCACCCACGGGTGGGCCGGCCGTGGCGGCACACCCAGGGGCACACTGCAGGCCCTTCTGCACGCCCACTCGCACGGGTGGGCCGGCCGTGGCGACACACCCAGAGGCAACCCCAGGCCAGTTCTGCACGCCCCACCCACGGGTGGGCCAGCCGGCGGCACAACCAGAGGCACACGCAATCAGTTCTGCACGCCCACCCACGGGTGGAGCATGAGCCGTGGCGGCACACCCAGAGGCAACCGCAGGCCCTTTCTGCACGCCCACCCACGGGTGGGCCGGCCGTGGCGGCACACCCAGTGGCACACGCAAGCTCTTCTGCACGCCCACCCACGGGTGGGCCGGCCGTCGGTGGCACACCTAAGGGCACACGCAGGCCCTTCTGCACGCCACACAGAGTGGGCCGCCGTGGCGGCACACCCAGAGGCAACCGCAAGCCCTTCTGCACGCCCCACCCACGGGTGGGGCGGGTGTGGCGGCACACCCAGTGGCACACGTAAACAGTTCTGCACGCCCCACCCACGGGTGGGCCGGCCGTGGCGGCACACCCAGAGGCAACCCCAGACAGTTCTGCACGCCTTCCTACTGGTGGGCCGGCCATTGCTGCACACCCAGAGGCACCGGCAGACACTTCTCCACGCCCACTCCACCGGTGGGCCCTCCGTTGCTGAACACCAAGAGAAAGCCCAGACACTTCTGCACGCCCCACCCACGTGTGGGCCGGCCGTTCGCGGCATACACAGCGACACCCGCAGACACTTCTGCACGCCCACCCGCGGGTGGGCCGGCCGTATGCGGCACACCCAGGGGCAAACCCAGACACTTTCTGCACGCCCACCCACGGTGGACCGGCCATTGCTGCACATTCAGAGGCACCCGCAGAAACTTCTGCACGCCACCCACGGGTGGGCCGGCCGTGGCGTCACACCCAGTGGCACACGCAAGCTCTTCTGCACGCCCACCCACTGGTGGGCCGGCCGTGCCGCACATCCAGTGGCACACGCAAACAGTTCTGCACGCCCACCCACGGGTGGGCCGGCCGTGGCGGCACACCCAGAGGCAACCGCAGGCCCTTCTGCACGCCCACCCACGGGTGGGCCGGCCGTGGCGGCACACCCAGAGGCAACCCCAGGCCCTTCTGCACGCCCAACCACGAGAGGGCCGGCCGTGGCGGCACACCCAGTGGCACACGCAAAGCCTTCTGCACGCCCACCCACGGGTGGGCCGGCCGTGGCGGCACACCCAGAGGCAACCGCAAACAGTTCTGCACGCCCACCCACGGGTGGGCCGGCCGTGGCGGCACACCCAGTGGCACACGCAAACCGTTCTGCACGCCCACCCACGGGTGGGCCGGCCGTGGCGGCACAACCAGAGGCAACCGCAGGCCCTTCTGCACACCCACCCACGAATGGGCCGGCCGTAGCGGCACACCCAGAGGCACTCGCAAACAGTTCTGCACGCCCACCCACGGGTGGGCCGGCCGTGGCGGCACACCCAGAGGCAACCGCAGGCCCTTCTGCACGCCCACCCACGAGTGGGCCGGCCGTGGCGGCACACCCAGTGGCACACGCAAGCTCTTCTGCACGCCCACCCACGGGTGGGCCGGCCGTGGCGGCACACCAAAGGGCACACGCAGGCCCTTCTGCACGCCCACTTACGGGTGGGCCGGCCGTGGCGGCACACCCAGAGGCAACCGCAGGCCGTTCTGCATGCTCACCCACGGGTGGGCCGGCCGTGGCGGCATACCCAGAGGCAACCGCAAACCCTTCTGCACGCCCACCCACGGGTGGGCCGGCCGTGGCGGCACATCCAGTGGCACACGCAAACAGTTCTGCACGCCCACCCACGGGTGGGCCGGCCGTGGCGGCACACCCAGTGGTACACGCAAACAGTTCTGCACGCCCAGCCACGGGTGGGCCGGCCGTGGCGGCACACCCAGAGGCAACCGCAGGCCCTTCTGCACGCCCACCCACGGGTGGGCCGGCCGTGGCGGCACACCCAGAGGCAAACGCAGGCCCTTCTGCACGCCCACCCACGGGTGGGCCGGCCGTCGCGGCACACCCAGTGGCACACGCAAACAGTTCTGCACGCCCACCCACGGGTGGGCCAGCCGTGGCGGCACACCCAGAGGCAAACGCAGGCACTTCTGCACGCCCACCCACGGGTGGGCCAGCCGTGGCGGCACACCCAGAGGCAAACGCAGGCACTTCTGCACGCCCACCCACGGGTGGGCCGGCCGTGGCGGCACACCCAGAGGCAACCCCAGGCCCTTCTGCACGCCCACCCACGGGTGGGCCGGCCGTGGCGGCACATCCAGTGGCACACGCAAACAGTTCTGCACGCCCACCCACGGGTGGGCCGGCCGTGGCGGCACACCCAGTGGCACACGCAAACCGTTCTGCACGCCCACCCACGGGTGGGTCGGCCGTGGCGGCACACTCAGAGGCAACCGCAAACCCTTCTGCAAGCCCACCCACGGGTGGGCCGGCCGTGGCGGCACATCCAGTGGCACACGCAAACAGTTCTGCACGCCCACCCACGGGTGGGCCGGCCGTGGCGGCACACACAGAGCCCCAAGCAGGCCCATCTGCACGCCCACCCACCGGTGGGCCGGCAGTGGCGGCACACCCAGACTCACACGCAAACAGTTCTGCACGCGTACCCGCGGATGGGCCGGCCGTGGCGGCAAACCCAGAAGCAAAAAGCGGCTATTCTGCACGCCTACCAACGGGTGGGCCGGCCGTGGCGGCACACCCAGAGACAAACGCAAACCCTTCTGCATGCCCACCAACGGGTGGGCCGGCCGTGGCGGCACATCCAGTGGCACACGCAAACAGTTCTGCACGCCCATCCACGGGTGGGCCGGCCGTGGCGGCACACCCAGTGGCACACGCAAACATTTCTGCACGCCCACCCACGGGTGGGCCGGCCGTGGCGGCACACCCAGAGGCACACGCAAACAGTTCTGCACGCCCACCCACAGGTGGGCCGGCCGTGGCGGCACATCCAGTGGCACACGCAAACAGTTCTGCACGCCCACCCACAGGTGGGCCGGCCGTGGCGGCACACCCAGTGGTACACGCAAACAGTTCTGCACGCCCAGCCACGGGTGGGCCGGCCGTGGCGGCACACCCAGAGGCAACCGCGAGGCCCTTCTGCACGCCCCACCCACGGGTGGGCCGGCCGTCGAGGCACACCCAAAAGCAAGCGCAGGCCCTTCTGCACGCCCCACCCACGGGTGGGCCGGCCGTGGCGGCACACACAGTGGCACACGCAAACAGTTCTGCACGCCCACCCACGGGTGGGCCGGCCGTGGCGGCACATCCAGTGGCACACGCAAACAGTTCTGCACGCCCACCCACGGGTGGGCCAGCCGTGGCGGCACACCCAGAGGCAACCCCAGGCCCTTCTGCACGCCCACCCACGGGTGGGCCGGCCGTGGCGTCACACCTAGTGGCACACGCAAACAGTTCTGCACGCCCACCCACGGGTGGGCCGGCCGTGGCGGCACACCCAGGGGCACACGCAGGCCCTTCTGCACGCCCACCCACGAGTGGGGCCGGCCGTGGCAGCACACCCAGTGGCACACGCCAAGAATTTTGCACGCCCACCCACGGGTGGGCCGGCCGTCGGCGGCACATCCAGAGCCACACGCGGGCCCTTCTGCACGCCCACCCATGGGTGGGCCGGCCGTGGCGGCACACCCAGAGGAAACCGCAAACCCTTCTGCACGCCCACCCATGGGTGGGCCGGCCGCTGCGGCACATCCAGAGGCAAACGCAGGCACCTCGACACGCCCACCCACGGGTGGGCCGGCCGTGGCGGCACACCCAGAGGCAAACGCAGGCCCTTCTGCACGCCCACTCCACGGGTGGGCCGGCCGTGCGGCACACCCAGAGCCACCACAGCGGGCCCTTCTGCACACCCACCCACGGGTGGGCCGGCCGTGTGCGGCACACCCAGGGCAACCGCAGGCCCTTCTGCACACCCACCCACGGGTGGAGCCGGCCGTGGCGGCACACCCAGAGGCAACCGCAAACCCTTCTGCATGCCCACCCACGGGTGGGCCGGCCGTGGCGGCACACCCAGTGACACACGCAAACCGTTCTGCACGCCCACCTACGGGTGGGCCGGCCGTGGCGGCACACCCAGAGGCAACCGCAAACCCTTCTGCACGCCCACCCACGGGTGGGCCGGCCCGTGGCGGCACACACAGTGACACACGCAAACCGTTCTGCACGCCCACCCACGGGTGGGCCGGCCGTGGCGGCACACCCAGAGGCAACCGCAAACCCTTCTGCACGCCCAACCACGGGTGGGCCGGCCGTGGCGGCACACCCAGAGGCAAACGCAGGCACTTGTGCACGCCCACCCACGGGTGGGCCGACCGTGGCGGCACATTCAGCGCCACACGCAGGCCCTTCTGCACGCCCACCCATGGGTGGGCCGGCCGTAGCGGCACACCCAGAGGCAACCGCAAACATTTCTGCACGCCCACCCACGGGTGGGCCGGCCGTGGCGGCACACCCAGAGGCAAACGCAAACCCTTCTGCACGCCCACCCACGGGTGGGCCGGCCGTGGCGGCACACCCAGTGGCACACGCAAACAGTTCTGCACGCCCACCCACGGGTGGGCCGGCCGTGGCGGCACACCCAGTGGCACACGCAAACAGTTCTGCACGCCCAACCATGGGTGGGCCGGTTGTGGCGGCACACCCAGTGGCACACGCAAACAGTTCTGCACGCCCACCCACGGGTGGGCCGGCCGTGGCGGCACACCCAGTGCCACACGCAAACAGTTCTGCACGCCCACCCACGGGTGGCCAGCCGTGGCGGCACACCCAGAGGCAAACGCAGGCCCTTCTGCACGCCCACCCACGGGTGGGCCGGCCGTGGCGGCACACCCAGTGGCACACGCAAACAGTTCTGCACGCCCACCCACGGGTGGGCCGGCCGTGGCGGCACACTCAGTGGCACACCCAAACCGTTCTGCACGCCCACCCACGGGTGGGCCGGCCGTGGCGGCACACCCAGGGGCAACCGCAGGCCCTTCTGCACACCCACCCACGGGTGGGCCGGCCGTGGCGGCACACCCAGAGGCAACCGCAAACCCTTCTGCATGCCCACCCACGGGTGGGCCGGCCGTGGCGGCACACCCAGTGACACACGCAAACCGTTCTGCACGCCCACCCACGGGTGGGCCGGCCGTGGCGGCACACCCAGAGGCAACCGCAAACCCTTCTGCACGCCCACCCACGGGTGGGCCGGCCGTGGCGGCACACCCAGTGACACACGCAAACCGTTCTGCACGCCCACCCACGGGTGGGCCGGCCGTGGCGGCACACCCAGAGGCAACCGCAAACCCTTCTGCACGCCCAACCACGGGTGGGCCGGCCGTGGCGGCACACCCAGAGGCAAACGCAGGCACTTGTGCACGCCCACCCACGGGTGGGCCGACCGTGGCGGCACATTCAGCGCCACACGCAGGCCCTTCTGCACGCCCACCCATGGGTGGGCCGGCCGTAGCGGCACACCCAGAGGCAACCGCAAACATTTCTGCACGCCCACCCACGGGTGGGCCGGCCGTGGCGGCACACCCAGAGGCAAACGCAAACCCTTCTGCACGCCCACCCACGGGTGGGCCGGCCGTGGCGGCACACCCAGTGGCACACGCAAACAGTTCTGCACGCCCACCCACGGGTGGGCCGGCCGTGGCGGCACACCCAGTGGCACACGCAAACAGTTCTGCACGCCCACCCACGGGTGGGCCGGTTGTGGCGGCACACCCAGTGGCACACGCAAACAGTTCTGCACGCCCACCCACGGGTGGGCCGGCCGTGGCGGCACACCCAGTGCCACACGCAAACAGTTCTGCACGCCCACCCACGGGTGGGCCGGCCGTGGCGGCACACCCAGAGGCAAACGCAGGCCCTTCTGCACGCCCACCCACGGGTGGGCCGGCCGTGGCGGCACACCCAGTGGCACACGCAAACAGTTCTGCACGCCCACCCACGGGTGGGCCGGCCGTGGCGGCACACCCAGTGGCACACGCAAACCGTTCTGCACGCCCACCCACGGGTGGGCCGGCCGTGGCGGCACACACAGAGCCCCACGCAGGCCCATCTGCACGCCCACCCACCGGTGGGCCGGCAGTGGCGGCACACCCAGAGGCACACGCAAACAGTTCTGCACGCTGCACTCGCGGATGGGCCGGCCGTGGCGGCAAACCCAGAAGCAAAAGCGGCTATTCTGCACGCTTACCAACGGGTGGGCCGGCCGTGGCGGCACACCCAGAGACAAACGCAAACCCTTCTGCAAGCCCACCAACGGGTGGGGCCGGCCGTGGCGGCACATCCAGTGGCACACGCAAACAGTTCTGCACGCCCACCCACGGGTGGGCCGGCCGTGGCGGCACACCCAGTGGCACACGCAAACAGTTCTGCACGCCCAGCCACGGGTGGGCCGGCCGTGGCGGCACACCCAGAGGCAACACGCAGGCACTTCTGCACGCCCACCCACGGGTGGGCCGGCCGTGGCGGCACACCCAGAGGCAAACGCAGACCGTTCTGCACGCCCACCCACGGGTGGGCCGGCCGTGGCGGCACACCCAGTGGCACACGCAAACAGTTCTGCACGCCCACCCACGGGTGGGCCGGCCGTGGCGGCACACCCAGTGGCACACGCAAACAGTTCTGCACGCCCACTCCACGGGTGGGCCGGCCGTGGCGGCACACCCAGAGGCACACGCAGACAGTTCTGCACGCCCACCCACAGGTGGGCCGGCCGTGGCGGCACATCCAGTGGCACACGCAAACAGTTCTGCACGCCCACCCACGGGTGGGCCGGCCGTGGCGGCACACCCAGTGGTACACGCAAACAGTTCTGCACGCCCAGCCACGGGTGGGCCGGCCGTGGCGGCACACCCAGAGGCAACCGCAGGCCCTTCTGCACGCCCACCCACGGGTGGGCCGGCCGTGGCGGCACACCCAGAGGCAAACGCAGGCCCTTCTGCACGCCCACCCACGGGTGGGCCGGCCGTGGCGGCACACCCAGTGGCACACGCAAACAGTTCTGCACGCCCACCCACGGGTGGGCCGGCCGTGGCGGCACACCCAGTGGCACACGCAAACCGTTCTGCACGCCCACCCACGGGTGGGCCGGCCGTGGCGGCACACCCAGAGGCAACCGCAAACCCTTCTGCACGCCCACCCACGGGTGGGCCGGCCGTGGCGGCACACCCAGAGGCAACCGCAAACTTTTCTGCACGCCCACCCACGGGTGGGCCGGCCGCGGCGGCACACCCAGAGGCAACCGCAGGCCCTTCTGCACGCCCACCCACGGGTGGGCCGGCAGCGGCGGCACACCCAGAGGCAACCGCAGGCCCTTCTGCACGCCCACCCACGGGTGGGCCGGATGTGGCGGCACACCCAGAGCCAAACGCGGGCCCTTCTGCACGCCCACACACGGGTGGGCCGGCCGTGGCGGCACACCCAGAGGCAACCGCAGGCCCTTCTGCACGCCCACCCACGGGTGGGCCGGCCGTGGCGGCACACCCAGTGGCACACGCAAACAGTTCTGCACGCCCACCCACGGGTGGGCCGGCCGTGGCGGCAGACCCAGTGGCACACGCAAACAGTTCTGCACGCCCAACCACGGGTGGGCCGGCCGTGGCGGCACACCCAGTGGCACACGCAAACAGTTCTGCACGCCCACCCACGGGTGGGCCGGCCGTGGCGGCACACCCAGTGCCACACGCAAACAGTTCTGCACGCCCACCCACGGGTGGCCAGCCGTGGCGGCACACCCAGAGGCAAACGCAGGCCCTTCTGCACGCCCACCCACGGGTGGGCCGGCCGTGGCGGCACACCCAGTGGCACACGCAAACAGTTCTGCACGCCCACCCACGGGTGGGCCGGCCGTGGCGGCACACTCAGTGGCACACCCAAAACGTTCTGCACGCCCACCCACGGGTGGGCAGGCCGTGGCGGCACACCCAGAGGCAACCGCAAACCCTTCTGCACGCCCACCCACGGGTGGGCCGGCCGTGGCGGCACACCCAGAGGCAACGCAAACTTTTTCTGCACGCCCACCCACGGGTGGGCCGGCCGTGGCGGCACACCCAGTGGCACACGCAAACAGTTCTGCACGCCCACCCACGGGTGGGCCGGCCGTGGCGGCACACCCAGTGACACACGCAAACCGTTCTGCACGCCCACCCACGGGAGGGCCGGCCGTGGCGGCACACCCAGAGGCAACCGCAAACCCTTCTGCACGCCCACCCACGGGTGGGCCGGCCGTGGCGGCACACCCAGTGACACACGCAAACCGTTCTGCACGCCCACCCACGGGTGGGCCGGCCGTGGCGGCACACCCAGAGGCAACCGCAAACCCTTCTGCACGCCCACCCACGGGTGGGCCGGCCGTGGCGGCACACCCAGTGGCACACGCAAACCGTTCTGCACGCCCACCCACGGGTGGGCCGGCCGTGGCGGCACACCCAGAGGCAAACGCAGGCACTTCTGCACGCCCACCCATGGGTGGGCCGGCCGTGGCGGCACACCCAGAGCCACACGCGGGCCCTTCTGCACGCCCACCCATGGGTGGGCCGGCCGTGGCGGCACACCCAGAGGCAACCGCAAACATTTCTGCACGCCCACCCACGGGTGGGCCGGCCGTGGCGGCACACCCAGAGGCAACCCCAGGCCCTTCTGCACGCCCACCCACGGGTGGGCCGGCCGTGGCGGCACACCTAGTGGCACACGCAATCTCTTCTGCACGCCCACCCACGGGTGGGCCGGCCGTGGCGGCACACCCAGGGGCACACGCAGGCCCTTCTGCACGCCCACCCACGGGTGGGCCGGCCGTGGCGGCACACCCAGTGGCACACGCAAACAATTCTGCACGCCCACCCACGGGTGGGCCGGCCGTGGCGGCACACCCAGTGGCACACGGAAACAGTTCTGCACGCCCACCCACGGGTGGGCCGGCCGTGGCGGCACACCCAGAGGCAACCGCAAACCCTTCTGCACGCCCACCCACGGGTGGGCCGGCCGTTGCGGCACACCCAGAGGCAAACGCAGGCACTTCTGCACGCCAACCCACGGGTGGGCCGGCCGTGGCGGCACACCCAGAGGCAAACGCAGGCACTTCTGCACGCCCACCCACGGGTTGGCCGGCCGTGGCGGCACACCCAGAGGCAACCGCAGGCCCTTCTGCACGCCCACCCACGGGTGGGCCGGCCGTGGCGGCACACCCAGTGGCACACGCAAACAGTTCTGCACGCCCACCCACGGGTGGGCCGGCCGTGACGGCACACCCAGTGGCACACGCAAACCGTTCTGCACGCCCACCCACGGGTGGGTCGGCCGTGGCGGCACACTCAGAGGCAACCGCAAACCCTTCTGCAAGCCCACCCACGGGTGGGCCGGCCGTGGCGGCACATCCAGTGGCACACGAATACAGTTCTGCACGCCCACCCACGGGTGGGCCGGCCGTGGCGGCACACCCAGTGGTACACGCAAACAGTTCTGCACGCCCAGCCACGGGTGGGCCGGCCGTGGCGGCACACCCAGAGGCAACCGCAGGCCCTTCTGCACGCCCACCCACGGGTGGGCCGGCCGTGGCGGCACACCCAGTGGCACACGCAAACAGTTCTGCACGCCCACCCACGGGTGGGCCGGCCGTGGCGGCACACCCAGTGGCACACGCAAACAGTTCTGCACGCCCACCCACGGGTGGGCCGGCCGTGGCGGCACACCCAGAGGCAACCCCAGGCCCTTCTGCACGCCAACCCCACGGTGGGCCGGCCGTGGCGGCACACCCCAGTGGCACACGCAAACAGTTCTGCACGCCCACCCACGGGTGGGCCGGCCGTGGCGGCACACCCAGTGGCACACGCAAACCCTTCTGCCGCCCACCCACGGGTGGGTCGGCCGTGGCGGCACACTCAGAGGCAACCGCAAACCCTTCTGCAAGCCCACCCACGGGTGGGCCGGCCGTGGCGGCACATCCAGTGGCACACGCAAAACAGTTCTGCACGCCCACCCACGGGTGGGCCGGCCGTGGCGGCACACCCAGAGCCCCACGCAGGCCCATCTGCACGCCCACCCACCGGTGGGGCCGGCCGAAGCGGCACACCCAGAGGCACACGCAAACAGTTCTGCACGCTTCATTCGCGGATGGGCCGGCCGTGGCGGCAAACCCAGAAGCAAAAGCGGCTATTCTGCACGCCTACCAACGGGTGGGCCGGCCGTGGCGGCACACCCAGAGACAAACGCAAACCCTTCTGCAAGCCCACCCACGGGTGGGCCGGCCGTGGCGGCACATCCAGTGGCACACGCAAACAGTTCTGCACGCCCACCCACGGGTGGGCCGGCCGTGGCGGCACACCCAGTGGCACACGCAAACAGTTCTGCACGCCCACCCACGGGTGGGCCGGCCGTGGCGGCACACCCAGAGGCACACGCAAACAGTTCTGCACGCCCACCCACAGGTGGGCCGGCCGTGGCGGCACATCCAGTGGCACACGCAAACAGTTCTGCACGCCCACCCACGGGTGGGCCGGCCGTGGCGGCACACCCAGTGGTACACGCAAACAGTTCTGCACGCCCAGCCACGGGTGGGCCGGCCGTGGCGGCACACCCAGAGGCAACCGCAGGCCCTTCTGCACGCCCACCCACGGGTGGGCCGGCCGTGGCGGCACACCCAGAGGCAAACGCAGGCCCTTCTGCACGCCCCACCCACGGGTGGGCCGGCCGTGGCGGCACACCCCAGTGGCACACGCAAACAGTTCTGCACGCCCACCCACGGGTGGGCCGGCCGTGGCGGCACACCCAGTGGCACACGCAAACAGTTCTGCACGCCCCACCCACGGGTGGGCCGGCCGTGGCGGCACACCCAGAGGCACACGCAAACAGTTCTGCACGCCCACCCACGGGTGGGCCGGCCGTGGCGGCACATCCAGTGGCACACGCAAACAGTTCTGCACGCCCACCCACGGGTGGGCCGGCCGTGGCGGCACACCCAGTGGCACACGCAAACAGTTCTGCACGCCCCAACCCACGGGTGGGCCGGCCGTGGCGGCACACCCAGAGGCAACCGCAGGCCCTTCTGCACGCCCACCCACGGGTGGGCCGGCCGTGGCGGCACACCCAGAGGCAAACGCAGGCCCTTCTGCACGCCCCACCCACGGGTGGGCCGGCCGTGGCGGCACACCCAGTGGCACACGCAAACAGTTCTGCACGCCCCACCCACGGGTGGGCCGGCCGTGGCGGCACACCCAGTGGCACACGCAAACCGTTCTGCACGCCCACCCACGGGTGGGCCGGCCGTGGCGGCACACTCAGAGGCACCACGCAAACCCTTCTGCACGCCCCACCCACGGGTGGGCCGGCCGTGGCGGCACACCCAGAGGCAACACGCAAACATTTCTGCACGCCCACTCCACGGGTGGGCCGGCCGTGGCGGCACACCCAGAGGCAACCGCAGGCCCTTCTGCACGCCCACCCACGGGTGGGCCGGCCGTGGCGGCACACCCAGAGGCACACGCAAACAGTTCTGCACGCCCCACCCACGGGTGGGCCGGCCGTGGCGGCACACCCCAGAGGCAACCGCAGGCCCTTCTGCACGCCCACCCACGGGTGGGCCGGCCGTGGCGGCACACCCAGAGGCACACGCAAACAGTTCTGCACGCCCCACCCCACGGGTGGGCCGGCCGTGGCGGCACACCCCAGAGGCAACCGCAGACCTTTCTGCACGCCCCACCCACGGGTGGGCCGGCCGTGGCGGCACACCCAGTGGCACACGCAAACAGTTCTGCACGCCCCACCCACG
This sequence comes from Luscinia luscinia, assembly GCA_034336685.1. NCBI lineage: Eukaryota > Metazoa > Chordata > Aves > Passeriformes > Muscicapidae > Luscinia > Luscinia luscinia. The sequence goes on from JAKWBO010000353.1 coordinate 33,494, forward strand.
GGTGGGCCGGCCGTGGCGGCACACCCAGTGGCACCCTAAAACAGTTCTGCACGCCCCACTCCACGGGTGGGCCGGCCGTGGCGGCACACCCAGATGCACACGCAGGCCCTTCTGCACGCCCCACCCACGGGTGGGCCGGCCGTGGCGGCACACCCAGAGGCAACCGCAAACCCTTCTGCACGCCACCCACGGGTGCGCCGGCCGTGGCGGCACACCCAGAGGCAACCGCAGGCTCTTCTGCACGCCCCACCCACGGGTGGGCCGGCCGTGGCGGCACACTCAGTGGCACACGCAAACAGTTCTGCACGCCCCAGACCACGGGTGGGCCGGCCGTGGCGGCACACCCAGTGGCACACGCAAACCGTTCTGCACGCCCCACCCACGGGTGGGCCGGCCGTGGCGGCACACCCCAGAGGCAACACGCAAACCCTTCTGCACGCCCCACCCACGGGTGGGGCCGGCCGTGGCGGCACACCCAGTGGCACACGCAAACCGTTCTGCACGCCCCACCCACGGGTGGGCCGGCCGTGGCGGCACACCCAGAGGCACCACGCAGGCCCTTCTGCACGCCCCACCCACGGGAGGGGCCGGCCGTGGCGGCACACCCAGTGGCATCACGCAAACAGTTCTGCACGCTCACCCACGGGTGGGTCGTCCGTGGCGGCACATCCAGTGGCACACGCAAACAGTTCTGCACGCCCCACTCACGGGTGGGCCGGCCGTGGCGGCACACCCAGAGGCAACCGCAGGCCCTTCTGCACGCCCCACCCACGGGTGGGCCGGCCGTGGCGGCACACCCCAGAGGCAAACCCCAGGCTTTCTGCACGCCCACCCACGGGTGGGCCGGCCGTGGCGGCACACCCCAGTGGCACACGCAAGCTCTTCTGCACGCCCCACCCACGGGTGGGCCGGCCGTGGCGGCACATCCAGTGGCACACGCAAACAGTTCTGCACGCCGCCCCACGGGTGGGCCGGCCGTGGCGGCACACCCCAGAGGCAAACGCAAACCCTTCTGCACGCCCCACCCACGGGTGGGCCGGCCGTGGCGGCACACCCAGTGGCACACGCAGACACTTCTGCACGCCCACCCACGGGTGGGCCGGCCGTGGCGGCACACCCCAGAGGCAACCGCAGGCCCTTCTGCACGCCCCACCCACGGGTGGGCCGGCCGTGGCGGCACACCCAGAGGCAACCGCAGGCACTTCTGCACACCCCACCCACGAATGGGCCGGCCGTGAGCGGCACACCCCAGAGACACACGCAAACAGTTCTGCACGCCCCACTCACGGGTGGGCCGGCCGTGGCGGCACACCCCAGAGGCACACGCAAACAGTTCTGCACGCCCACCCACGGGTGGGCCGGCCGTGGCGGCACACCCAGAGGCAACCGCAGGCTCTTCTGCACGCCCCACCCACGGGTGGGCCGGCCGTGGCGGCACACCCCAGAGGCACACCGCAGGCCCTTCTGCACGCCCACCCACGGGTGGGCCGGCCGTGGCGGCAAACCCCAGAGGCACACGCAAACAGTTCTGCACGCCCACCCACGGGTGGGCCGGCCGTGGCGGCACACCCAGAGGCAACACGCAAACATTTCTGCACGCCCCACCCACGGGTGGGCCGGCCGTGGCGGCACACCCAGTGGCACACGCAAACAGTTCTGCACGCCCACCCACGGGTGGGCCGGCCGTGGCGGCACACCCCAGAGGCAACACGCAAACTTTCTGCACGCCCCACCCACGGGTGGGCCGGCCGTGGCGGCACACCCAGAGGCACACGCAAACAGTTCTGCACGCCCACCCACGGGTGGGTCGGCCGTGGCGGCACACCCAGAGGCACACGCAAACCCTTCTGCACTCCCACCCACGGGTGGGCCGGCCGTGCGGCACACCTAAGGGCACACGCAAACAGTTCTGCACGCCCCACCCACGGGTGGGGCCGGCCGTGGCGGCACACCCAGTGGCATCACGCAAACAGTTCTGGCACGCCCCACCCACGGGTGGGCCGGCCGTGGCGGCACATCCAGTGGCACACGCAAACAGTTCTGCACGCCCACCCACGGGTGGGCCGGCCGTGGCGGCACACCCCAGAGGCACACGCAAACAGTTCTGCACGCCCCACCCACGGGTGGGCCGGCCGTGGTGGCACACCCAGAGGCAACTGCAGGCCCTTCTGCATGCCCACCCACGGGTGGGCCGGCCGTGGCGGCACACCCAGTGGCACACGCAAACAGTTCTGCACGCCCCACCCCACGGGTGGGCCGGCCGTGGCGGCACACCCCAGAGGCAACCGCAAACTCTTCTGCACGCCCACCCACGGGTGGGCCGGCAGTGGCGGCACACTTAGTGGCACACGCAAACAGTTCTGCACGCCCACCCACGGGTGGGCCGGCCGTGGCGGCACACCCAGAGGCACACGCAAACCGTTCTGCACGCCCACCCACGGGTGGGCCGGCCGTGGCGGCACATCCAGTGGCACACGCAAACAGTTCTGCACGCCCACCCACGGGTGGGCCGGCCGTGGCGGCACACCCAGAGGCAATCGCAGGCCCTCCTGCACGCCCACCCACGGGTGGGCCGGCCGTGGCGGCACACCCAGAGGCAACCCCAGGCTTTTCTGCACGCCCACCCACGGGTGGGCCGGCCGTGGCGGCACACCCCGTGGCACACGCAAGCTCTTCTGCACGCCCACCCACGGGTGGGCCGGCCGTGCGGCACATCCAGTGGCATACGCAAACAGTTCTGCACGCCCACCCACGGGTGGGCCGGCCGTGGCGGCACACCCAGAGGCAAACGCAGGCACTTCTGCACGCCCACCCATGGGTGGGCCGGCCGTGGCGGCACACCCAGTGGCACACGCAAACAGTTCTGCACGCCCACCCACGGGTGGGCCGGCCGTGGCGGCACATCCAGTGGCACACGCAAACAGTTCTGCACGCCCACCCACGGGTGGGCCGGCCGTGGCGGCACACCCAGAGGCAACTGCAGGCCCTTCTGCACGCCCACCCACGGGTGGGCCGGCCGTGGTGGCACACCCAGAGGCAACCCCAGGCGCTTCTGCACGCTTACCCACGGGTGGGCCGGCCGTGGCAGCACACGCGGAGGCAACTGCAGGCCCTTCTGCACGCCCACCCACGAATGGGCGGCCGTGGCGGCACACCCAGAGGCACACGATGGCCCTTCTGCACGCCCACCCACGGGTCAGCCGGCCGTGGCGGCACATCCAGAGGCACACGCAAACAGTTCTGCACGCCCACCCACTGGTGGGCCGGCCGTGGCGGCACACCCAGAGGCAATTGCAGGCCCTTCTGCACGCCCACCCACGGGTGGGCCGGCCGTGGCGGCACAGCCATTGGCACACGCAAACAGTTCTGCACGCCCACCCACGGGTGGGCCGGCCGTGGCGGCACACACAGAGCCCCACGCAGGCCCTTCTGCACGCCCACCCACGGGTGGGCCGGCCGTGGCGGCACACCCAGAGGCAACCGCAGGCCCTTCTGCACGCCCACCCACGGGTGGGCCGGCCGTGGCGGCACACCCAGAGGCAACCGCAAACCCTTCTGCACGCCCACCCACGGGTGGGCCGGCCGTGGCGGCACACCCAGTGGATCACCCAAACAGTTCTGCACGCCCACCCACGGGGTGGGCCGGCCGTGGCGGCACACCCCAGAGGCAAACGCAGGCACTTCTGCACGCCCACCCACGGGTGGGCCGGCCGTGGCGGCACACCCAGAGCCAACCCCAGGCCCTTCTGCACGCCCACCCACGGGTGGGCCGGCCGTGGCGGCACACCCAGAGGCACACGCAAACTGTTTTGCACGCCCACCCACGGGTGGGCCGGCCGTGGCGGCACACCCAGAGGCAACTGCAGGCCCTTCTGCACGCACACCCACGGGTGGGCCGGCCGTGGTGGCACACCCAGAGGCAATTGCAGGCCCTTCTGCACGCCCACCCACGGGTGGGGCGGCCGTGGCGGCACAGCCATTGGCACACGCAAACAGTTCTGCACGCCCACCACGGGTGAACCGGCCGTGGAGGCACACCCAGAGGCAACCGCAGGCCTTTCTGCACACCCATCCACGGGTGGGCCGGCCGTGGCGGCACACCCAGTGGCACACGCAGGCACTTCTGCACGCCCACCGACGGGTGGGCCGGCCGTGGCGGCACACCCAGAGGCAACCGCAAACCCTTCTGCACGCCCACCCACGGGTGGGCCGGCCGTGGCGGCACACCCAGTGGCACACGCAAACACTTCTGCACGACCACCCACGGGTGGGCCGGCCGTGGCAGCACACCCAGAGGAACCGCAAACCCTTCTGCACGCCCACTCCACGGGTGGGCTGGCCGTGGCGGCACACCCCAGAGGCAAACGCAGGCACTTCTGCACGCCCACCCACGGGTGGGCCGGCCGTGGCGGCACACCCAGAGGCAACCGCAGGCCCTTCTGCACGCCCACCCACGGGGTGGGGCCGGCCGTGGCGGCACACCCCAGAGGCAACCGCAGGCCTTTCTGCACACCCCACCCACGAATGGGCCGGCCGCAGCGGCACACCCAGAGGCACACACAAACAGTTCTGCACGCCCACCCACGGGTGGGCCGGCCGTGGCGGCACACCCAGAGGCAACTGCAGGCCCTTCTGCACGCCCACCCACGGGTGGGCCGGCCGTGGTGGCACACCCAGTGGCACACGCAAAGAGTTCTGCACGCCCACCCACGGGTGGGCCTGCCGTGGCGGCACACCCAGTGGCACACGGAAACAGTTCTGCACGCCCACCCACGGGTGGGCCGGCCGTGGTGGCACACCCAGAGGAACCGCAAACCCTTCTGCACGCCCACCCACGGGTAGGCCGGCCGTGGCGGCACACCCCAGTGGCACACGCAAACACTTCTGCACGCCCACCCACGGGTGGGCCGGCCGTGGAAGCACACCCAGAGGAACCGCAAACCCTTCTGCACGCCCCACCCACGGGTGGGCCGGCCGTGGCGGCACACCCCAGAGGCAAACGCAGGAACTTCTGCACGCCCACCCACGGGTGGGCCGGCCGTGGCGGCACACCCAGTGGCACACGCAAACAGTTCTGCACGCCCACCCACAGGTAGGCCGGCTGTGGCGGCACAGCCAGTGGATCACGCATACAGTTCTGCACGCCCACCCACGGGTGGGCCGGCCGTGGCGGCACATCCAGTGGCACACGCAAACAGTTCTGCACGCCCACCCACGGGTGGGCCGGCCGTGGCGGCACACCTAGTGGCACACGCAAACAGTTCTGCACGCCCACCAACAGGTGGGCCGGCTGTGGCGGCACACCCCAGTGGATCACGCATACAGTTCTGCACGCCCCACCCACGGGTGGGCCGGCCGTGGCGGCACATCCAGTGGCACACGCAAACAGTTCTGCACGCCCACTCCACGGGTGGGCCGGCCGTGAGCGGCACACCCATTGGCACACGCAAACAGTTCTGCACGCCCACCACGGGTGGGCCGGCCGTGGCAGCACACCCAGAGGCAACCCAGGCCTTTCTGCACGCCCACCCACGGATGGGCCGGCCGTGGCGGCACACCCAGTGGCACACGCAAACAGTTCTGCACGCCCACCCACGGGTGGGGCCGGCCGTGGCGGCACACCCAGAGGCACACGCAAACAGTTCTGCACGCCCCACCCACGGGTGGGCCGGCCGTGGCGGCACACCCAGAGGCACACGCAGGCCCTTCTGCACGCCCACCCACGGGTGGGCCGGCCGTGGCGGCACACCCAGAGGCAACCGCAAACCCTTCTGCACGCCCACCCACGGGGTGGCGCCGGCCGTGGCGGCACACCCCAGTGGCACACGCAAAACAGTTCTGCACGCCCACCCATGAGTGGGCCGGCCGTGGCGGCACACCCAGTGGCACACGCAAACAGTTCTGCACGCCCACCCACGGGTGGGCCGGCCGTGGCGGCACACCCAGTGGCACACGCAAACAGTTCTGCACGCCCACCCACGGGTGGGGCCGGCCGTGGCAGCACACCCAGAGGCAACCCCAGGCCTTTCTGCACGCCCCACCCACGGATGGGCCGGCCGTGGCGGCACACCCAGTGGCACACGCAAACAGTTCTGCACGCCCCACCCCACGGGTGGGCCGGCCGTGGCGGCACACCCCAGAGGCACACGCAGGCCCTTCTGCACGCCCACCCACGGGTGGGCCGGCCGTGGCGGCACACCCAGAGGCAACTGCAAACCCTTTCTGCACGCCCACTCCACGGGTGCGGCCGGCCGTGGCGGCACACCCAGTGGCACACGCAAACAGTTCTGCACGCCCACCCATGGGGTGGGCCGGCCGTGGCGGCACACCCAGAGGCACACGCAGGCACTTCTGCACGCCCACCCACGAGTGGGCCGGCCGTGGCGGCACACCCCAGAGGCAACCGCAGGCCCTTCTGCACGCCCACCCACGGGGTGGGCCGGCCGTGGCGGCACACCCAGAGGCACACGCAAACAGTTCTGCACGCCCACCCATGGGTGGGCCGGCCGTGGCGGCACACCCAGAGGCAACTGCCGACCCTTCTGCACGCCCCACCCATGGGTGGGCCGGCCGTGGCGGCACACCCAGAGGCAACTGCCAGCCCTTCTGCACGCCCACCTACGGGTGAGCCGGCCGTGGCGGCACACCCAGAGGCAACTGCACGGCCCTTCTGCACGCCCACCCACGGGTGGGGCCGGCCGTGGCGGCACACCCAGAGGCACACGCAGGCACCTTCTGCACGCCCACCCACGGGTGGGCCGGCCGTGGCGGCACACCCAGAGGCACACGCAAACAGTTCTGCACGCCCACCCACGGGTGGGCCGGCCGTGGCGGCACACCCAGAGGCAACACGCAGGCCCTTCTGCACGCCCACCCACGGGTGGGCCGGCCGTAGCGGCACACCCAGAGGCACACGCAAACAGTTCTGCACGCCCACCCACGGGGTGGGCCGGCCGTGGCGGCACACCCAGAGGCAACACGCAGGTCCTTCTGCACGCCCACCCACGGGTGGGCCGGCCGTGGCGGCACACCCAGAGGCAACCGCAGGCTTTCTGCACGCCCACCCACGGGTGGGCCGGCCGTGGCGGCACACCCAGTGGCACACCGCAAGCTCTTCTGCACGCCCACCCACGGGTGGCCGGCCGTGGCGGCACATCCAGTGGCATACACAAACAGTTCTGCACGCCCACCCACGGGTGGGCCGGCCGTGGCGGCACACCCAGAGGCAAACGCAGGCACTTCTGCACGCCCACCCATGGGGTGGGGCCGGCCGTGGCGGCACACCCAGTGGCACACGCAAACAGTTCTGCACGCCACCCACGGGTGGGGCCGGCCGTGGCGGCACACCCAGAGGCAACTGCAGGCCCTTCTGCACGCCCACCCACGGGTGGGCCGGCCGTGGCGGCACACCCAGAGGCAACCCGCAGGCGCTTCTGCACGCTTACCCACGGGTGGGGCCGGCCGTGGCAGCACACGCCAGAGGCACACTGCAGGCCCTTCTGCACGCCCACTCCACGGGTGGGCGGCCGTGGCGGCACACCCAGAGGCACAAGATGGCCCTTCTGCACGCCCACCCACGGGTCAGCCGGCCGTGGCGGCACACCCAGAGGCAACTGCAGGCCCTTCTGCACGCCCACCCCACGGGTGGGGCCGGCCGTGGCGGCACAGCCAGTGGCAGACGCAAACAGTTCTGCACGCCCACCCACGGGTGGGCCGGCAGTGGCGGCACACACAGAGCCCCACGCAGGCCCTTCTGCACGCCCACCCACGGGTGGGCCGGCCGTGGCGGCACACCCAGAGGCAACCGCAGGCTCTTTCTGCACGCCCACCCACGGGGTGGGCCGGCCGTGGCGGCACACCCAGAGGCAACCGCAGGCCCTTCTGCACGCCTCACCCACGGGTGGGCCGGCCGTGGCGGCACACCCAGAGGCACACGCAAACTGTTTTGCACGCCCACCCACGGGTGGGCCGGCCGTGGCGGCACACCCAGAGGCAACTGCAGGCCCTTCTGCACGCACACCCACGGGTGGGCCGGCCGTGGTGGCACACCCCAGAGGCAATTGCAGGCTCTTCAGCACGCCCACCCACGGGTGGGCCGGCCGTGGCGGCACAGCCATTGGCACACGCAAACAGTTCTGCACGCCCACCCACGGGTGGGCCGGCCGTGGCGGCACACCCAGAGGCAACCGCAAACCCTTCTGCAACGCCCATCCACGGGTGGGCCGGCCGTGGCGGCACACCCAGTGGCACACGCAAACAGTTCTGCACGCCCACCCACGGGTGGGCCGGCCGTGGCGGCACACCCAGTGGCACACGCAAAACAGTTCTGCACGCCGACCCACGGGTGGGCCGGCCGTGGCGGCACACCCAGAGGCATCACGCAGGCCCTTCTGCACGCCCACCCACGGGTGGGCGGGCCGTGGCGGCACACCCAGAGGCACACGCAAACAGTTCTGCACGCCCACTCCACGGGTGGGCCGGCCGTGGCGGCACACCCAGAGGCACACGCAGGCCCTTCTGCACGCCCACTCCACGGGTGGGCCGGCCGTGGCGGCACACCCAGAGGCAAACCGCAGGCACTTCTGCACGCCCACCCACGGGTGGGCCGGCCGTGGCGGCACACCCAGAGGCAACCGCAAACAGTTCTGCACGCCCACCCACGGGTAGGCCGGCCGTGGCGGCACACCCAGTGGCACACGCAAACACATTCTGCACGCCCACCCACGGGTGGGCCGGCCGTGGCGGCACACCCAGAGGCAACCGCAGGCCCTTCTGCACGCCCCACCCCACGGGTGGGGCCGGCCGTGGCGGCACACCCAGAGGCAACCGCAGGCCCTTCTGCACGCCCACCCACGGGTGGGCCGGCCGTGGCGGCACACCCAGTGGCACACGCAAACACTTCTGCACGCCCACCCACGGGTGGGCCGGCCGTGGCGGCACACCCAGAGGAACCGCAAACACTTCTGCACGCCCACCCACGGGTGGGCCGGCCGTGGCGGCACACCCAGAGGCAAACGCAGGCACTTCTGCACGCCCACCCACGGGTGGGCCGGCCGTGGCGGCACACCCAGTGGCACACGCAAAACAGTTCTGCACGCCCACCCACGGGTGGGCCGGCCGTGGCGGCACATCCAGTGGCACACGCAAACAGTTCTGCACGCCCACCCACGGGTGGGCCGGCCGTGGCGGCACACCTAGTGGCACACGCAAACAGTTCTGCACGCCCACCCACGGGTGTTCCGGCTGTGGCGGCACACCCAGTGGCATCACGCATACAGTTCTGCACGCCCACCCACGGGTGGGCCGGCCGTGGCGGCACATCCAGTGGCACACGCAAACAGTTCTGCACGCCCACCCACGGGTGGGCCGGCCGGAGCGGCACACCCATTGGCACACGCAAACAGTTGTGCACGCCCACTCCACGGGTGGGCCGGCCGTGGCAGCAGACCCAGAGGCAACCCCAGGCCTTTTCTGCACGCCCACCCACGGATGGGCCGGCCGTGGCGGCACACCCAGTGGCACACGCAATCAGTTCTGCACGCCCACCCACGGGTGGGGCCGGCCGTGGCGGCACACCCCAGAGGCACACGCAAACAGTTCTGCACGCCCACCCACGGGTAGGCCGGCCGTGGCGGCACACCCAGAGGCACACGCAGGCCCTTCTGCACGCCCACCCACGGGTGGGCCGGCCGTTGCGCCACACCCCAGAGGCAACCGCAAAACCCTTCTGCACGCCCACTCCACGGGTGCGCCGGCCGTGGCGGCACACCCCAGTGGCACACGCAAACAGTTCTTCACGCCCACCCATGAGTGGGCCGGCCGTGGCGGCACACCCATTGGCACACGCAAACAGTTCTGCACGCCCACCCACGGGGTGGGGCCGGCCGTGGCGGCACACACAGAGGCAACCCCAGGCCTTTCTGCACGCCCACCCCACGAATGGGCCGGCCGTGGCGGCACACCCAGTGGCACACGCAAACAGTTCTGCACGCCCACTCCACGGGGTGGGGCCGGCCGTGGCGGCACACCCAGAGGCACACGCAAACAGTTCTGCACGCCCACCCACGGGTGGGCCGGCCGTGGCGGCACACCCAGAGGCACACGCAGGCCCTTCTGCACGCCCACCCACGGGGTGGGGCCGGCCGTGGCGGCACACCCCAGAGGCAACCGCAAACCCTTCTGCACGCCCACCCACGGGTGCGCCGGCCGTGGCGGCACACCCAGTGGCACACGCAAACAGTTCTGCACGCCCACTCCATGGGTGGGCCTGCCGTGGCGGCACACCCAGAGGCAAACGCAGGCACTTCTGCACGCCCACCCACGGGTGGGGCCGGCCGTGGCGGCACACCCAGAGGCAACCGCAAACAGTTCTGCACGCCCACGCACGGGGTGGGCCGGCCGTAGCGGCACACACAGAGGCACACGCAAACAGTTCTGCACGCCCACCCCATGGGGTGGCCGGCCGTGGCGGCACACCCAGAGGCAACTGCCGGCCCTTCTGCACGCCCACTCCATGGGGTGGCCGGCCGTGGCGGCACACCCAGAGGCAACTGCCGGCCCTTCTGAACGCCCACCCACGGGTAAGCCGGCCGTGGCGGCACACCCAGAGGCAACTGCCGCCCTTCTGCGCGCCCACCCACGGGTGGGGCCGGCCGTGGCGGCACACCCAGAGGCACACGCAGGACCTTCTGCACGCCTACCCACGGGTGGGCCGGCCGTGGCGGCACACCCAGAGGCACACGCAAACAGTTCTGCACGCCCACCCACGGGTGGGCCGGCCGTGGCGGCACACCCAGAGGCAACCCCAGGCCCTTCTGCACGCCTCACCCCACGGGTGGGCCGGCCGTAGCGGCACACCCAGAGGCACACGCAAAAGTTCTGCACGCCCACCCACGGGTGGGCCGGCCGTGGCGGCACACCCAGAGGCAAACCGCAGGCCCTTCTGCACGCCTCACTCCACGGGTGGGCCGCCGTGGCGGCACACCCAGTGGCACACGCAAACAGTTTCTGCACGCCCACCCACGGGTGGGCCGGCCGTGGCGGCACACCCAGAGGCAACCGCAGGCCCTTCTGCACGCCCACTCACGGGTGGGCCGGCCGTGGCGGCACACCCAGAGGCAACCGCAAACCCTTCTGCACGCCCACCCACGGGTGGGCCGGCCGTGGCGGCACACCCAGAGGCAACCGCAAACACTTCTGCACGCCCACTCGCAGGTGGGCCGGCCGTGGCGGCACACCCAGTGGCACACGTAAACAGTTCTGCACGCCCACCCACGGGTGGGCCGGTTGTGGCGGCTCACCCAGTGGCACACGCAAACAGTTCTGCACGCCCACCCACGGGTGGGCCGGCCGTGGCGGCACATCCAGTGGCACACGCAAACAGTTCTGCACGCCCACCCACGGGTGGGCCGGCCGTGGCGGCACACACAGAGCCCCACGCATGCCCTTCTGCACGCCCACCCACGGGTGGGCCGGCCGTGGCGGCACACCCAGAGGCAACCGCAAACAGTTCTGCACGACCACCCACGGGTAGGCCGGCCGTGGCGGCACACCCAGTGGCACACGCAAACAGTTCTGCACGCCCACCCACGGGTGGGCCGGCCGTGGCGGCACACACAGAGCTTCACGCAGGCCCTTCTGCACGCCCACCCACGGGTGGGCGGGCCGTGGCGGCACACCCAGAGGCACACGCAAACAGTTCTGCACGCCTACCCACGGGTGGGCCGGCCGTGGTTGTAAACCCAGAGGCAACCGACGGCTATTCTGCACGCCCACCCACGGGTGGGCCGGCCGTGGCGGCACACCCAGAGGCAACCGCAGGCACTTCTGCACGCCCACCGACGGGTGGGCCGGCCGTGGCGGCACACCCAGAGGCAACCGCAAACCCTTCTACACGCCCACCCACGGGTGGGCCGGCCGTGGCGGCACACCCAGTGGCACACGCAAACACTTCTGCACGCCCACCCACGGGTGGGCCGGCCGTAGCGGCACACCCAGTGGCACATGCAAACAGTTCTGCACGCCCACCCACGGGTGGGCCGGCCGTGGCGGCACACCCAGAGGCAAACGCAGGCACTTCTGCACGCCCACCCACGGGTGGGCCGGCCGTGGCGGCACACCTAGTGGCACACGCAAACAGTTCTGCACGCCAACCCACAGGTGGGCCGGCCGTGGCGGCACAGCCAGTGGATCACGCATACAGTTCTGCACGCCCACCCACGGGTGGGCCGGCCGTGGCGGCACATCCAGTGGCACACGCAAACAGTTCTGCACGCCCACCCACGGGTGGGCCGGCCGTGGCAGCACACCCAGAGGCAACCCCAGGCCTTTCTGCACGCCCACCCACGAATGGGCCGGCCGTGGCGGCACACCCAGTGGCACACGCAAACAGTTCTGCACGCCCACCCACGGGTGGGCCGGCCGTGGCGGCACACCCAGAGGCACACGCAAACAGTTCTGCACGCCCACCCACGGGTGGGCCGGCCGTGGCGGCACACCCAGAGGCACACGCAGGCCCTTCTGCACGCCCACCCACGGGTGGGCCGGCCGTGGCGGCACACCCAGAGGCAACCGCAAACCCTTCTGCACGCCCACCCACGGGTGCGCCGGCCGTGGCGGCACACCCAGTGGCACACGCAAACAGTTCTGCACGCCCACCCATGGGTGGGCCTGCCGTGGCGGCACACCCAGAAGCAAACGCAGGCCCTTCTGCACGCCCACCCACGGGTGGGCCGGCCGTGGCGGCACACCCAGAGGCAACCGCAGGGCCTTCTGCACGACCACCCACGGGTGGGCCGGCCGTAGCGGCACACCCAGAGGCACACGCAAACAGTTCTGCACGCCCACCCATGGGTGGCCGGCCGTGGCGGCACACCCAGAGGCAACTGCCGGCCCTTCTGCACGCCCACCCACGGGTGGCCGGCCGTGGCGGCACACCCAGAGGCAACTGCCGGCCCTTCTGCACGCCCACCCACGGGTAAGCCGGCCGTGGCGGCACACCCGGAGGCAACTGCCGGCTCTTCTGCACGCCCACCCACGGGTGGGCCGGCCGTGGCGGCACACCCAGAGGCACACGCAGGAACTTCTGCACGCCTACCCACGGGTGGGCCGGCCGTGGCGGCACACCCAGAGGCAAACGCAAACCCTTCTGCACGCCCACCCACGGGTGGGCCGGCCGTGGCGGCACACCCATTGGCACACGCAAACAGTTCTGCACGCACACCCACGGGTGAGCCGGCCGTGGCGGCACACCCAGAGGCAACACGCAGGCCCTTCTGCACGCCCACCCACGGGTGGGCCGGCCGTGGCGGCACACCCAGAGGCAAACGCAGGCCCTTCTGCACGCCCACCCACGGGTGGGCCGGCCGTGGCGGCACACCCAGAGGCACACGCAAACAGTTCTGCACGCCCACCCACGGGTGGGCCGGCCGTGGCGGCACACCCAGTGGCAACACGCAAACAGTTCTGCACGCCCACCCACGGGTGGGCCGGCCGTGGCGGCACACCCAGAGGCAACACGCAGGCCTTTCTGCACGCCCACCCCACGGGTGGGCCGGCCGTGGCGGCACACCCAGTGGCACACGCAAACAGTTCTGCACGCCCACCCACGGGTGGGCCGGCCGTGGCGGCACACCCAGAGGCACACGCAAACAGTTCTGCACGCCCCACCCACGGGTGGGCCGGCCGTGGCGGCACACCCCAGAGGCACACGCAGACACTTCTGCACGCCCACCCACGGGTGGGCCGGCCGTGGCGGCACACCCAGAGGCAACACGCAAACAGTTCTGCACGCCCACCCACGGGTGGGCCGGCCGTGGCGGCACACCCAGAGGCAACCGCAGACCCTTCTGCACGCCCACCCACGGGTGGGCCGGCCGTGGCGGCACACCCAGTGGCACACGCAAACAGTTCTGCACGCCCACCCACGGGTGGGCCGGCCGTGGCGGCACACCCAGTGGCACACGCAAACAGTTCTGCACGCCCACCCACGGGTGGGCCGGCCGTGGCGGCACACCCCAGAGGCAACACGCAGGCCCTTCTGCACGCCCCACCCACGGGTGGGCCGGCCGTGGCGGCACACCCAGAGGCACACGCAAACAGTTCTGCACGCCCACCCACGGGTGGGCCGGCCGTGGCGGCACACCCAGAGGCAACACGCAAACAGTTCTGCACGCCCCACCCACGGGTGGGCCGGCCGTGGCGGCACACCCAGAGGCACACGCAAACCCTTCTGCACGCCCACCCCACGGGTGGGCCGGCCGTGGCGGCACACCCAGAGGCAACCGCAAACCCTTCTGCACGCCCACCCTCGGGTAGGCCGGCCGTGGCGGCACACCCAGTGGCACACGTAAACAGTTCTGCACGCCCACCCACGGGTGGCCCGGCTGTGGCGGCTCACCCAGTGGCACACGCAAACAGATCTGCACGCCCACCCACGGGTGGGCCGGTCGTGGCGGCACATCCAGTGGCACACGCAAACAGTTCTGCACGCCCACCCACGGGTGGGCCGGCCGTGGCGGCACACCCAGAGGCCCCACGCATGACTCTTCTGCACGCCCACCCACGGGTGGGCCGGCCTTAGCGGCACACACAGAGGCACACGCAAACAGTTCTGCACGCCCACCCACGGGCGGCCGGCCGTGGCGGCACACCCAGAGGCAACTGCCGGCCCTTCTGCACGCCCACCCACGGGTGGGCCGGCCGTGGCGGCACACCCAGAGGCAACCGCAAACAGTTCTGCATGACCACCCACGGGTAGGCCGGCCGTGGCGGCACACCCAGTGGCACACGCAAACAGTTCTGCACGCCAACCCACGGGTGGGCCGGCCGTGGCGGCACACACAGAGCTTCACGCAGGCCCTTCTGCACGCCCACCCACGGGTGGGCGGGCCGTGGCGGCACACCCAGAGGCACACGCAAACACTTCTGCACGCCTACCCACGGGTGGGCCGGCCGTGGCGGCACACCCAGAGGCAACCGCAGGCATTTCTGCACGCCCACCCACGGGTGGGCCGGCCGTGGCGGCACACCCAGAGGCAACCGCAGACCCTTCTGCACGCCCACCCACGGGTAGGCCGGCCGTGGCGGCACACCCAGTGGCACACGCAAACACTTCTGCACGCCCACCCACGGGTGGGCCGGCCGTGGCGGCACACCCAGTGGCACACGCAAACAGTTCTGCACGCCCACCCACGGGTGGGCCGGCCGTGGCGGCACACCCAGAGGCAAACGCAGGCACTTCTGCACGCCCACCCACGGGTGGGCCGGCCGTGGCGGCACACCAAGAGGCAACCGCAGGCCCTTCTGCACGCCCCACCCACGGGTGGGCCGGCCGTGGCGGCACACCCAGAGGCAACCGCAAACTTTCTGCACGCCCACCCACGGGTGGGCCGGCCGTGGCGGCACACCCAGTGGCACACGCAAAGAGTTCTGCACGCCCACCCACGGGTGGGCCGGCCGTGGCGGCACACCCAGTGGCATCACGCATACAGTTCTGCACGCCCACCCACGGGTGGGCCGGCCGTGGCGGCACACCCAGTGGCACACGCAAACAGTTCTGCACGCCCACCCACGGGTGGGCCGGCCGTGGCGGCACACCCAGAGGCACACGCAGGCCCTTCTGCACGCCCACCCACGGGTGGGCCGGCCGTGGCGGCACACCCAGAGGCACACGCAAACAGTTCTGCACGCCCACCCACGGGTGGGCCGGCCGTGGCGGCACACCCAGAGGCACACTGCCGGCCCTTCTGCACGCCCACCCACGGGTGGGCCGGCCGTGGCGGCACACCCAGAGGCAACCGCAGGCCCTTCTGCACGCCCACCCACGGGTGGGCCGGCCGTGGCGGCACACCCAGTGGCACACGCAGACAGTTCTGCACGCCCACCCACGGGTGGGCCGGCCGTGGCGGCACACCCAGAGGCAACACGCAAACACTTCTGCACGCCCACCCACGGGTGGGCCGGCCGTGGCGGCACACCCAGTGGCACACGCAAACACTTCTGCACGCCCACCCACGGGTGGGCCGGCCGTGGCGGCACACCCAGAGGCAACCGCAAACCCTTCTGCACGCCCACCCACGGGTGGGCCGGCCGTGGCGGCACACCCAGTGGCACACGCAAGCACTTCTGCACGCCCACCCACGGGTGGGCCGGCCGTGGCGGCACACCCAGAGGCAACACCCAGGCCCTTCTGCACGCCCCACTCCACGGGTGGGCCGGCCGTGGCGGCACACCCAGAGGCAACCGCAGGCCTTTCTGCACACCCACCCACGAATGGGCCGGCCGCAGCGGCACACCCAGAGGCACACGCAAACAGTTCTGCACGCCCACCCACGGGTGGGCCGGCCGTGGCGGCACACCCAGAGGCAACTGCAGGCCCTTCTGCACGCCCACCCACGGGTGGGCCGGCCGTGGTGGCACACCCAGTGGCACACGCAAAGAGTTTTGCACGCCACTCCACGAGTGGGCCGGCCGTGGCGGCACACCCAGTGGCACACGCAAAGAGTTCTGCACGCCCACCCACGGGTGGGCCTGCCGTGGCGGCACACCCAGTGGCACACGCGAAACAGTTCTGCACGCCCACCCACGGGTGGGCCGGCCGTGGCGGCACACCCAGAGGCAACCGCAAACCCTTCTGCACGCCCACCCACGGGTGGGCCGGCCGTGGCGGCACACCCAGTGGCACACGCAAACACTTCTGCACGCCCACCCACGGGTGGGCCGGCCGTGGCGGCACACCCAGAGGCACACGCAAACACTTCTGCACGCCCCACCCACGGGTGGGCCGGCCGTGGCGGCACACCCAGTGGCACACGCAGACAGTTCTGCACGCCCACCCACGGGTGGGCCGGCCGTGGCGGCACACCCAGTGGCACACGCAAACAGTTCTGCACGCCCACCCACGGGTGGGCCGGCCGTGGCGGCACACCCAGTGGCACACGCAAACAGTTCTGCACGCCCACCCACGGGTGGGCCGGCCGTGGCGGCACACCCAGTGGCATCACGCAAACAGTTCTGCACGCCCACCCACGGGTGGGCCGGCCGTGGCGGCACACCCAGTGGCACACGCAAACAGTTCTGCACGCCCCACCCACGGGTGGGCCGGCCGTGGCGGCACACCCAGAGGCAACACGCAGGCCCTTCTGCACGCCCACCCACGAATGGGCCGGCCGTGGCGGCACACCCAGTGGCACACGCAAACAGTTCTGCACGCCCACCCACGGGTGGGCCGGCCGTGGCGGCACACCCAGAGGCACACGCAGGCCCTTCTGCACGCCCACCCACGGGTGGGCCGGCCGTGGCGGCACACCCAGAGGCAACTGCAAACCCTTCTGCACGCCCACCCACGGGTGCGCCGGCCGTGGCGGCACACCCAGTGGCACATGCAAACAGTTCTGCACGCCCACCCACGGGTGGGCCGGCCGTGGCGGCACACCCAGAGGCAACACGCAGGCACTTTCTGCACGCCCACCCACGGGTGGGCCGGCCGTGGCGGCACACCCAGAGGCAACCGCAGGCCCTTCTGCACGCCCACCCACGGGTGGGCCGGCCGTGGCGGCACACCCAGAGGCACACGCAAACAGTTCTGCACGCCCACCCACGGGTGGGCCGGCCGTGGCGGCACACCCAGAGGCAACTGCAGGCCCTTCTGCACGCTCACCCACGGGGTGGGCCGGCCGTGGCGGCACACCCAGAGGCAACTGCCAGGCCCTTCTGCACGCCCCACCCACGGGTAGGCCGGCCGTGGCGGCACACCCAGAGGCACACGCAAACAGTTCTGCACGCCCACCCACGGGTGGGCCGGCCGTGGCGGCACACCCAGAGGCAACACGCAGGCCCTTCTGCACGCCCACCCACGGGTGGGCCGGCCGTGGCGGCACACCCAGAGGCAACACGCAGGCTCTTCTGCACGCCCACCCACGGGTGGGCCGGCCGTGGCGGCACACCCAGAGGCACACGCAAGCACTTCTGCACGCCCACCCACGGGTGGGCCGGCCGTGGCGGCACACCCAGAGGCACACGCAAACAGTTCTGCACGCCCACCCACGGGTGGGCCGGCCGTGGCGGCACACCCAGAGGCAAACGCAGGCACTTCTGCACGCCCACCCACGGGTGGGCCGGCCGTGGCGGCACACCCAGTGGCACACGCAAACAGTTCTGCACGCCCACCCACGGGTGGGCCGGCCGTGGCGGCACACCCAGAGGCAACTGCAGGCTCTTCTGCACGCCCACCCACGGGTGGGCCGGCCGTGGTGGCACACCCAGAGGCAACCCCAGGCGCTTCTGCACGCTTACTCCACGGGTGGGCCGGCCGTGGCAGCACACACGCGAGGCAACTGCAGGCCCTTCTGCACGCCCACTCCACGAATGGGCGGCCGTGGCGGCACACCCAGAGGCACACGATGGCCCTTCTGCACGCCCACCCACGGGTCAGCCGGCCGTGGCGGCACACCCAGAGGCAATTGCAGGCCCTTCTGCACGCCCACCCCACGGGTGGGCCGGCCGTGGCGGCACACCCAGAGGCAATTGCAGGCCCTTCTGCACGCCCACTCCACGGGTGGGCCGGCCGTGGCGGCACAGCCATTGGCAGACGCAAACAGTTCTGCACGCCCACTCCACGGGTGGGCCGGCCGTGGCGGCACACACAGAGCCCCACGCAGGCCCTTCTGCACGCCCCACTCCACGGGTGGGCCGGCCGTGGCGGCACACCCAGAGGCAACCGCAGGCCCTTCTGCACGCCCCACCCACGGGTGGGCCGGCCGTGGCGGCACACCCAGAGGCAACCGCAGGCCCTTCTGCACGCCCACCCACGGGTGGGCCGGCCGTGGCGGCACACCCAGAGGCACACGCAAACTGTTCTGCACGCCCACCCACGGGTGGGCCGGCCGTGGCGGCACACCCAGAGGCAACTGCAGGCCCTTCTGCACGCACACCCACGGGTGGGCCGGCCGTGGTGGCACACCCAGAGGCAATTGCAGGCTCTTTCAGCACGCCCACTCCACGGGTGGGCCGGCCGTGGCGGCACAGCCATTGGCACACGCAAACAGTTCTGCACGCCCACCACGGGTGAACCGGCCGTGGAGGCACACCCAGAGGCAACCGCAAACTGTTCTGCACGCCCACCCACGGGTGGGCCGGCCGTGGCGGCACACCCAGTGGCACACGTAAACAGTTCTGCACGCCCACCCACGGGTGGGCCGGCCGTGGCGGCACACCCAGTGGCACACGCAAACAGTTCTGCACGCCGGCCCACGGGTGGGCCGGCCGTGGCGGCACACACAGAGCTTCACGCAGGCCCTTCTGCACGCCCACCCACGGGTGGGCGGGCCGTGGCGGCACACCCAGAGGCACACGCAAACAGTTCTGCACGCCCACCCACGGGTGGGCCGGCCGTGGCGGCACACCCAGAGGCAACACGCACGGCTCTTCTGCACGCCCACCCACGGGTGGGCCGGCCGTGGCGGCACACCCAGAGGAAACCGCAGGCACTTCTGCACGCCCACCCACGGGTGGGCCGGCCTTGGCGGCACACCCAGAGGCAACCGCAAACAGTTCTGCACGCCCACTCCACGGGTGGGCCGGCCGTGGCGGCACACCCAGTGGCACACGCAAACACATCTGCACGACCACCCACGGGTGGGCCGGCCGTGGCGGCACACCCAGAGGCAACCCCAGGCCCTTCTGCACGCCCACCCACGGGTGGGCCGGCCGTGGCGGCACACCCAGAGGCAACCCCAGGCCCTTCTGCACGCCCACCCACGGGTGGGCCGGCCATGGTGGCACACCCAGTGGCACACGCAAAGAGTTTTGCACGCCACCCACGAGTGGGCCGGCCGTGGCGGCACACCCTGTGGCACACGCAAAGAGTTCTGCACGCCCACCCACGGGTGGGCCTGCCGTGGCGGCACACCCAGTGGCACACGGAAACAGTTCTGCACGCCCACCCACGGGTGGGCCGGCCGTGGCAGCACACCCAGAGGAACCGCAAACCCTTCTGCACGCCCACCCACGGGTAGGCCGGCCGTGGCGGCACACCCAGTGGCACACGCAAACACTTTCTGCACGCCCACCCCACGGGTGGGCCGGCCGTGGAAGCACACCCCAGAGGAACCGCAAACACTTCTGCACGCCCACCCACGGGTGGGCCGGCCGTGGCGGCACACCCAGAGGCAAACGCAGGCACTTCTGCACGCCCACCCACGGGTGGGCCGGCCGTGGCGGCACACCTAGTGGCACACGCAAACAGTTCTGCACGCCCACCCACGGGTGGGCCGGCCGTGGCGGCACATCCAGTGGCACACGCAAACAGTTCTGCACGCCCACCCACGGGTGGGCCGGCCGTGGCGGCACACCTAGTGGCACACGCAAACAGTTCTGCACGCCCACCAACAGGTGTTCCGGCTGTGGCGGCACACCCAGTGGATCACGCATACAGTTCTGCACGCCCACCCACGGGTGGGCCGGCCGTGGCGGCACATCCAGTGGCACACGCAAACAGTTCTGCACGCCCACCCACGGGTGGGCCGGCCGTAGCGGCACACCCATTGGCACACGCAAACAGTTGTGCACGCCCACCCACGGGTGGGCCGGCCGTGGCAGCAGACCCAGAGGCAACCCCAGGCCTTTCTGCACGCCCACTCCACGAATGGGCCGGCCGTGGCGGCACACCCAGTGGCACACGCAATCAGTTCTGCACGCCCACTCCACGGGTGGGCCGGCCGTGGCGGCACACCCAGAGGCACACGCAAACAGTTCTGCACGCCCACCCACGGGTAGGCCGGCCGTGGCGGCACACCCAGAGGCACACGCAGGCTCTTCTGCACGCCCACCCACGGGTGGGCCGGCCGCTGCGCCACACCCAGAG
>JAKWBO010000354.1:0-54354 GCA_034336685.1 Luscinia luscinia
TTCCGGCAAGGGGTGAACCTTGTGTCTTACCAAAATTTCCGATTAAAGGGGTAGACCTGGTGTCGCCCGGCATTCCGGCAAGGGGTAGACCTGTTATCCGCCTGCCTTCCAGTTAAGGGGTAGACCTGGTGTCGCCTGCATTCCGGCTAAGGGGTAGACCTGGTGTCACGCCTGCATTCCCGCTTAAGGGGTAGACCTGGTAATCCCTGGCATTCTCGGCAAGGGGTAGACCTGTTGTCCGCCTGCATTCCCGATTAAGGGGTAGACCTGGTGTCCGCCGGCATTCCGACGATTAAGAGGTAGACCTGTTGTCCGCCTGCATTCCGACTGAAAGGGTGAGACCTGTTGTCCGCCTGCATTCCCGATTAAGGGGTAGACCTGGTGTCGCCCGGCATTCCGCTTAAAGGGTAGACCTGTTGTCCGCCTGCATTCCCGATTAAGGGGTAGACCTGTTGTCCGCCTGCATTCCCGATTAAGGGGTAGACCTGGTGTCCGCCAGCATTCCCGATTAAAGGGGTAGACCTGGTGTCCGCCGGCATTCCGGCAAGGGGTGGACCTGTTATCCGCCACCATTCCCGATTAAGGGGTAGACCTGGTGTCCGCCTGCATTCCTGATTAAGATTGCTAGACCTGTTGTCATACCCATTCCCGATTAAAGGGTAGACCTGGTGTCCGCCCGGCATTCCAGCTTAAGGGGTAGACCTGTGTCCGCCTGCATTCCCGGCAAGGGGTAGACCTGGTGTCCATCGGCATTCCAGCAAGGGGTAGACCTGTTGTCCGCCTGCATTCCCGATTAAGGGGTAGACCTGTTGTCCGCCGGCATTCCAGCAAGGGGTAGACCTGGTGTCCGCCTGCATTCCCGCTTAAGGGGTAGACCTGTTAATCGCCCGGCATTCAGCAAGGGTATACTTTTTTCTTCCTAAAACCTCTCTACCATAGCAATATTCTCTGCTTCTTGAAAGCATACCATACACTCTTTCCACTATGCATAGCGAAGAGCACTGCAGTGCACCTAAAGCTAAAGCGAAAGTGTGCACAGCACACCACAGATCTCACTTTGCACTACACCTAGAAATGGCTTCTCTGCATCACTGATATCTAGCACAGAAATCTGCACGACGAATAACTATGTTGTAGCTAAGCTGGTTCTGGCATATCCTGCTTCATACCACTAGTCCCTGACAACCGGTATTCTGTGCAGAGCACCTCAGTGCAGTGTGGTTTCCTTAATGGCGGTTTGTAGCAAGAAGCGATTTCAGGCTGAGGAGGTGAAGTGCCGTCTACCCCTCTCACAGAACACTCTGCTGGGAAGTTCTGCTACTGCCAAAACACGCCTGGCATGTGCACTTTTCTTCTAAAACCTCTCTACCATAGCAATATTCTCTGCTTCTTGAAAGCATACCATACACTCTTTCCACTATGCATAGCGAAGAGCACTGCAGTGCACCTAAAGCTAAAGCGAAAGTGTGCACAGCACACCACAGATCTCACTTTGCACTACACCTAGAAATGGCTTCTCTGCATCACTGATATCTAGCACAGAAATCTGCACGACGAATAACTATGTTGTAGCTAAGCTGGTTCTGGCATATCCTGCTTCATACCACTAGTCCCTGACAACCGGTGTTCTGTGCAGAGCACCTCAGTGCAGTGTGGTTTCCTTAATGGCGGTTTGTAGCAAGAAGCGATTTCAGGCTGAGGAGGTGAAGTGCCGTCTACCCCTCTCACAGAACACTCTGCTGGGAAGTTCTGCTACTGCCAAAACACGCCTGGCATGTGCACTTTTCTTCTAAAACCTCTCTACCATAGCAATATTCTCTGCTTCTTGAAAGCATACCATACACTCTTTCCACTATGCATAGCGAAGAGCACTGCAGTGCACCTAAAGCTAAAGCGAAAGTGTGCACAGCACACCACAGATCTCACTTTGCACTACACCTAGAAATGGCTTCTCTGCATCACTGATATCTAGCACAGAAATCTGCACGACGAATAACTATGTTGTAGCTAAGCTGGTTCTGGCATATCCTGCTTCATACCACTAGTCCCTGACAACCGGTGTTCTGTGCAGAGCACCTCAGTGCAGTGTGGTTTCCTTAATGGCGGTTTGTAGCAAGAAGCGATTTCAGGCTGAGGAGGTGAAGTGCCGTCTACCCCTCTCACAGAACACTCTGCTGGGAAGTTCTGCTACTGCCAAAACACGCCTGGCATGTGCACTTTTCTTCTAAAACCTCTCTACCATAGCAATATTCTCTGCTTCTTGAAAGCATACCATACACTCTTTCCACTATGCATAGCGAAGAGCACTGCAGTGCACCTAAAGCTAAAGCGAAAGTGTGCACAGCACACCACAGATCTCACTTTTGCACTACACCTAGAAATGGCTTCTCTGCATCACTGATATCTAGCACAGAAATCTGCACGACGAATAACTATGTTGTAGCTAAGCTGGTTCTGGCATATCCTGCTTCATACCACTAGTCCCTGACAACCGGTGTTCTGTGCAGAGCACCTCAGTGCAGTGTGGTTTCCTTAATGGCGGTTTGTAGCAAGAAGCGATTTCAGGCTGAGGGAGGTGAAGTGCCGTCTACCCCTCTCACAGAACACTCTGCTGGGAAGTTCTGCTACTGCCAAAACACGCCTGGCATGTGCACTTTTCTTCTAAAACCTCTCTACCATAGCAATATTCTCTGCTTCTTGAAAGCATACCATACACTCTTTCCACTATGCATAGCGAAGAGCACTGCAGTGCACCTAAAGCTAAAGCGAAAGTGTGCACAGCACACCACAGATCTCACTTTGCACTACACCTAGAAATGGCTTCTCTGCATCACTGATATCTAGCACAGAAATCTGCACGACGAATAACTATGTTGTAGCTAAGCTGGTTCTGGCATATCCTGCTTCATACCACTAGTCCCTGACAACCGGTGTTCTGTGCAGAGCACCTCAGTGCAGTGTGGTTTCCTTAATGGCGGTTTGTAGCAAGAAGCGATTTCAGGCTGAGGGAGGTGAAGTGCCGTCTACCCCTCTCACAGAACACTCTGCTGGGAAGTTCTGCTACTGCCAAAACACGCCTGGCATGTGCACTTTTCTTCTAAAACCTCTCTACCATAGCAATATTCTCTGCTTCTTGAAAGCATACCATACACTCTTTCCACTATGCATAGCGAAGAGCACTGCAGTGCACCTAAAGCTAAAGCGAAAGTGTGCACAGCACACCACAGATCTCACTTTGCACTACACCTAGAAATGGCTTCTCTGCATCACTGATATCTAGCACAGAAATCTGCACGACGAATAACTATGTTGTAGCTAAGCTGGTTCTGGCATATCCTGCTTCATACCACTAGTCCCTGACAACCGGTGTTCTGTGCAGAGCACCTCAGTGCAGTGTGGTTTCCTTAATGGCGGTTTGTAGCAAGAAGCGATTTCAGGCTGAGGGAGGTGAAGTGCCGTCTACCCCTCTCACAGAACACTCTGCTGGGAAGTTCTGCTACTGCCAAAACACGCCTGGCATGTGCACTTTTCTTCTAAAACCTCTCTACCATAGCAATATTCTCTGCTTCTTGAAAGCATACCATACACTCTTTCCACTATGCATAGCGAAGAGCACTGCAGTGCACCTAAAGCTAAAGCGAAAGTGTGCACAGCACACCACAGATCTCACTTTGCACTACACCTAGAAATGGCTTCTCTGCATCACTGATATCTAGCACAGAAATCTGCACGACGAATAACTATGTTGTAGCTAAGCTGGTTCTGGCATATCCTGCTTCATACCACTAGTCCCTGACAACCGGTGTTCTGTGCAGAGCACCTCAGTGCAGTGTGGTTTCCTTAATGGCGGTTTGTAGCAAGAAGCGATTTCAGGCTGAGGGAGGTGAAGTGCCGTCTACCCCTCTCACAGAACACTCTGCTGGGAAGTTCTGCTACTGCCAAAACACGCCTGGCATGTGCACTTTTCTTCTAAAACCTCTCTACCATAGCAATATTCTCTGCTTCTTGAAAGCATACCATACACTCTTTCCACTATGCATAGCGAAGAGCACTGCAGTGCACCTAAAGCTAAAGCGAAAGTGTGCACAGCACACCACAGATCTCACTTTGCACTACACCTAGAAATGGCTTCTCTGCATCACTGATATCTAGCACAGAAATCTGCACGACGAATAACTATGTTGTAGCTATGCTGGTTCTGGCATATCCTGCTTCATACCACTAGTCCCTGACAACCGGTATTCTGTGCAGAGCACCTCAGTGCAGTGTGGTTTCCTTAATGGCGGTTTGTAGCAAGAAGCGATTTCAGGCTGAGGGAGGTGAAGTGCCGTCTACCCCTCTCACAGAACACTCTGCTGGGAAGTTCTGCTACTGCCAAAACACGCCTGGCATGTGCACTTTTCTTCTAAAACCTCTCTACCATAGCAATATTCTCTGCTTCTTGAAAGCATACCATACACTCTTTCCACTATGCATAGCGAAGAGCACTGCAGTGCACCTAAAGCTAAAGCGAAAGTGTGCACAGCACACCACAGATCTCACTTTGCACTACACCTAGAAATGGCTTCTCTGCATCACTGATATCTAGCACAGAAATCTGCACGACGAATAACTATGTTGTAGCTAAGCTGGTTCTGGCATATCCTGCTTCATACCACTAGTCCCTGACAACCGGTATTCTGTGCAGAGCACCTCAGTGCAGTGTGGTTTCCTTAATGGCGGTTTGTAGCAAGAAGCGATTTCAGGCTGAGGGAGGTGAAGTGCCGTCTACCCCTCTCACAGAACACTCTGCTGGGAAGTTCTGCTACTGCCAAAACACGCCTGGCATGTGCACTTTTCTTCTAAAACCTCTCTACCATAGCAATATTCTCTGCTTCTTGAAAGCATACCATACACTCTTTCCACTATGCATAGCGAAGAGCACTGCAGTGCACCTAAAGCTAAAGCGAAAGTGTGCACAGCACACCACAGATCTCACTTTGCACTACACCTAGAAATGGCTTCTCTGCATCACTGATATCTAGCACAGAAATCTGCACGACGAATAACTATGTTGTAGCTAAGCTGGTTCTGGCATATCCTGCTTCATTGCACTAGTCCCTGACAACCGGTGTTCTGTGCAGAGCACCTCAGTGCAGTGTGGTTTCCTTAATGGCGGTTTGTAGCAAGAAGCGATTTCAGGCTGAGGGAGGTGAAGTGCCGTCTACCCCTCTCACAGAACACTCTGCTGGGAAGTTCTGCTACTGCCAAAACACGCCTGGCATGTGCACTTTTCTTCTAAAACCTCTCTACCATAGCAATATTCTCTGCTTCTTGAAAGCATACCATACACTCTTTCCACTATGCATAGCGAAGAGCACTGCAGTGCACCTAAAGCTAAAGCGAAAGTGTGCACAGCACACCACAGATCTCACTTTGCACTACACCTAGAAATGGCTTCTCTGCATCACTGATATCTAGCACAGAAATCTGCACGACGAATAACTATGTTGTAGCTAAGCTGGTTCTGGCATATCCTGCTTCATACCACTAGTCCCTGACAACCGGTATTCTGTGCAGAGCACCTCAGTGCAGTGTGGTTTCCTTAATGGCGGTTTGTAGCAAGAAGCGATTTCAGGCTGAGGGAGGTGAAGTGCCGTCTACCCCTCTCACAGAACACTCTGCTGGGAAGTTCTGCTACTGCCAAAACACGCCTGGCATGTGCACTTTTCTTCTAAAACCTCTCTACCATAGCAATATTCTCTGCTTCTTGAAAGCATACCATACACTCTTTCCACTATGCATAGCGAAGAGCACTGCAGTGCACCTAAAGCTAAAGCGAAAGTGTGCACAGCACACCACAGATCTCACTTTGCACTACACCTAGAAATGGCTTCTCTGCATCACTGATATCTAGCACAGAAATCTGCACGACGAATAACTATGTTGTAGCTAAGCTGGTTCTGGCATATCCTGCTTCATACCACTAGTCCCTGACAACCGGTATTCTGTGCAGAGCACCTCAGTGCAGTGTGGTTTCCTTAATGGCGGTTTGTAGCAAGAAGCGATTTCAGGCTGAGGGAGGTGAAGTGCCGTCTACCCCTCTCACAGAACACTCTGCTGGGAAGTTCTGCTACTGCCAAAACACGCCTGGCATGTGCACTTTTCTTCTAAAACCTCTCTACCATAGCAATATTCTCTGCTTCTTGAAAGCATACCATACACTCTTTCCACTATGCATAGCGAAGAGCACTGCAGTGCACCTAAAGCTAAAGCGAAAGTGTGCACAGCACACCACAGATCTCACTTTGCACTACACCTAGAAATGGCTTCTCTGCATCACTGATATCTAGCACAGAAATCTGCACGACGAATAACTATGTTGTAGCTAAGCTGGTTCTGGCATATCCTGCTTCATACCACTAGTCCCTGACAACCGGTATTCTGTGCAGAGCACCTCAGTGCAGTGTGGTTTCCTTAATGGCGGTTTGTAGCAGAAGCGATTTCAGGCTGAGGGAGGTGAAGTGCCGTCTACCCCTCTCACAGAACACTCTGCTGGGAAGTTCTGCTACTGCCAAAACACGCCTGGCATGTGCACTTTTCTTCTAAAACCTCTCTACCATAGCAATATTCTCTGCTTCTTGAAAGCATACCATACACTCTTTCCACTATGCATAGCGAAGAGCACTGCAGTGCACCTAAAGCTAAAGCGAAAGTGTGCACAGCACACCACAGATCTCACTTTGCACTACACCTAGAAATGGCTTCTCTGCATCACTGATATCTAGCACAGAAATCTGCACGACGAATAACTATGTTGTAGCTAAGCTGGTTCTGGCATATCCTGCTTCATACCACTAGTCCCTGACAACCGGTATTCTGTGCAGAGCACCTCAGTGCAGTGTGGTTTCCTTAATGGCGGTTTGTAGCAGAAGCGATTTCAGGCTGAGGGAGGTGAAGTGCCGTCTACCCCTCTCACAGAACACTCTGCTGGGAAGTTCTGCTACTGCCAAAACACGCCTGGCATGTGCACTTTTCTTCTAAAACCTCTCTACCATAGCAATATTCTCTGCTTCTTGAAAGCATACCATACACTCTTTCCACTATGCATAGCGAAGAGCACTGCAGTGCACCTAAAGCTAAAGCGAAGTGTGCACAGCACACCACAGATCTCACTTTGCACTACACCTAGAAATGGCTTCTCTGCATCACTGATATCTAGCACAGAAATCTGCACGACGAATAACTATGTTGTAGCTAAGCTGGTTCTGGCATATCCTGCTTCATACCACTAGTCCCTGACAACCGGTGTTCTGTGCAGAGCACCTCAGTGCAGTGTGGTTTCCTTAATGGCGGTTTGTAGCAAGAAGCGATTTCAGGCTGAGGAGGTGAAGTGCCGTCTACCCCTCTCACAGAACACTCTGCTGGGAAGTTCTGCTACTGCCAAAACACGCCTGGCATGTGCACTTTTCTTCTAAAACCTCTCTACCATAGCAATATTCTCTGCTTCTTGAAAGCATACCATACACTCTTTCCACTATGCATAGCGAAGAGCACTGCAGTGCACCTAAAGCTAAAGCGAAAGTGTGCACAGCACACCACAGATCTCACTTTGCACTACACCTAGAAATGGCTTCTCTGCATCACTGATATCTAGCACAGAAATCTGCCACGACGAATAACTATGTTGTAGCTAAGCTGGTTCTGGCATATCCTGCTTCATACCACTAGTCCCTGACAACCGGTATTCTGTGCAGAGCACCTCAGTGCAGTGTGGTTTCCTTAATGGCGGTTTGTAGCAAGAAGCGATTTCAGGCTGAGGAGGTGAAGTGCCGTCTACCCCTCTCACAGAACACTCTGCTGGGAAGTTCTGCTACTGCCAAAACACGCCTGGCATGTGCACTTTTCTTCTAAAACCTCTCTACCATAGCAATATTCTCTGCTTCTTGAAAGCATACCATACACTCTTTCCACTATGCATAGCGAAGAGCACTGCAGTGCACCTAAAGCTAAAGCGAAAGTGTGCACAGCACACCACAGATCTCACTTTGCACTACACCTAGAAATGGCTTCTCTGCATCACTGATATCTAGCACAGAAATCTGCACGACGAATAACTATGTTGTAGCTAAGCTGGTTCTGGCATATCCTGCTTCATACCACTAGTCCCTGACAACCGGTGTTCTGTGCAGAGCACCTCAGTGCAGTGTGGTTTCCTTAATGGCGGTTTGTAGCAAGAAGCGATTTCAGGCTGAGGAGGTGAAGTGCCGTCTACCCCTCTCACAGAACACTCTGCTGGGAAGTTCTGCTACTGCCAAAACACGCCTGGCATGTGCACTTTTCTTCTAAAACCTCTCTACCATAGCAATATTCTCTGCTTCTTGAAAGCATACCATACACTCTTTCCACTATGCATAGCGAAGAGCACTGCAGTGCACCTAAAGCTAAAGCGAAAGTGTGCACAGCACACCACAGATCTCACTTTGCACTACACCTAGAAATGGCTTCTCTGCATCACTGATATCTAGCACAGAAATCTGCACGACGAATAACTATGTTGTAGCTAAGCTGGTTCTGGCATATCCTGCTTCATACCACTAGTCCCTGACAACCGGTATTCTGTGCAGAGCACCTCAGTGCAGTGTGGTTTCCTTAATGGCGGTTTGTAGCAAGAAGCGATTTCAGGCTGAGGAGGTGAAGTGCCGTCTACCCCTCTCACAGAACACTCTGCTGGGAAGTTCTGCTACTGCCAAAACACGCCTGGCATGTGCACTTTTCTTCTAAAACCTCTCTACCATAGCAATATTCTCTGCTTCTTGAAAGCATACCATACACTCTTTCCACTATGCATAGCGAAGAGCACTGCAGTGCACCTAAAGCTAAAGCGAAAGTGTGCACAGCACACCACAGATCTCACTTTGCACTACACCTAGAAATGGCTTCTCTGCATCACTGATATCTAGCACAGAAATCTGCACGACGAATAACTATGTTGTAGCTAAGCTGGTTCTGGCATATCCTGCTTCATACCACTAGTCCCTGACAACCGGTATTCTGTGCAGAGCACCTCAGTGCAGTGTGGTTTCCTTAATGGCGGTTTGTAGCAAGAAGCGATTTCAGGCTGAGGAGGTGAAGTGCCGTCTACCCCTCTCACAGAACACTCTGCTGGGAAGTTCTGCTACTGCCAAAACACGCCTGGCATGTGCACTTTTCTTCTAAAACCTCTCTACCATAGCAATATTCTCTGCTTCTTGAAAGCATACCATACACTCTTTCCACTATGCATAGCGAAGAGCACTGCAGTGCACCTAAAGCTAAAGCGAAAGTGTGCACAGCACACCACAGATCTCACTTTGCACTACACCTAGAAATGGCTTCTCTGCATCACTGATATCTAGCACAGAAATCTGCACGACGAATAACTATGTTGTAGCTAAGCTGGTTCTGGCATATCCTGCTTCATACCACTAGTCCCTGACAACCGGTATTCTGTGCAGAGCACCTCAGTGCAGTGTGGTTTCCTTAATGGCGGTTTGTAGCAAGAAGCGATTTCAGGCTGAGGGAGGTGAAGTGCCGTCTACCCCTCTCACAGAACACTCTGCTGGGAAGTTCTGCTACTGCCAAAACACGCCTGGCATGTGCACTTTTCTTCTAAAACCTCTCTACCATAGCAATATTCTCTGCTTCTTGAAAGCATACCATACACTCTTTCCACTATGCATAGCGAAGAGCACTGCAGTGCACCTAAAGCTAAAGCGAAGTGTGCACAGCACACCACAGATCTCACTTTGCACTACACCTAGAAATGGCTTCTCTGCATCACTGATATCTAGCACAGAAATCTGCACGACGAATAACTATGTTGTAGCTAAGCTGGTTCTGGCATATCCTGCTTCATACCACTAGTCCCTGACAACCGGTGTTCTGTGCAGAGCACCTCAGTGCAGTGTGGTTTCCTTAATGGCGGTTTGTAGCAAGAAGCGATTTCAGGCTGAGGAGGTGAAGTGCCGTCTACCCCTCTCACAGAACACTCTGCTGGGAAGTTCTGCTACTGCCAAAACACGCCTGGCATGTGCACTTTTCTTCTAAAACCTCTCTACCATAGCAATATTCTCTGCTTCTTGAAAGCATACCATACACTCTTTCCACTATGCATAGCGAAGAGCACTGCAGTGCACCTAAAGCTAAAGCGAAAGTGTGCACAGCACACCACAGATCTCACTTTGCACTACACCTAGAAATGGCTTCTCTGCATCACTGATATCTAGCACAGAAATCTGCACGACGAATAACTATGTTGTAGCTAAGCTGGTTCTGGCATATCCTGCTTCATACCACTAGTCCCTGACAACCGGTGTTCTGTGCAGAGCACCTCAGTGCAGTGTGGTTTCCTTAATGGCGGTTTGTAGCAAGAAGCGATTTCAGGCTGAGGGAGGTGAAGTGCCGTCTACCCCTCTCACAGAACACTCTGCTGGGAAGTTCTGCTACTGCCAAAACACGCCTGGCATGTGCACTTTTCTTCTAAAACCTCTCTACCATAGCAATATTCTCTGCTTCTTGAAAGCATACCATACACTCTTTCCACTATGCATAGCGAAGAGCACTGCAGTGCACCTAAAGCTAAAGCGAAAGTGTGCACAGCACACCACAGATCTCACTTTGCACTACACCTAGAAATGGCTTCTCTGCATCACTGATATCTAGCACAGAAATCTGCACGACGAATAACTATGTTGTAGCTAAGCTGGTTCTGGCATATCCTGCTTCATACCACTAGTCCCTGACAACCGGTGTTCTGTGCAGAGCACCTCAGTGCAGTGTGGTTTCCTTAATGGCGGTTTGTAGCAAGAAGCGATTTCAGGCTGAGGAGGTGAAGTGCCGTCTACCCCTCTCACAGAACACTCTGCTGGGAAGTTCTGCTACTGCCAAAACACGCCTGGCATGTGCACTTTTCTTCTAAAACCTCTCTACCATAGCAATATTCTCTGCTTCTTGAAAGCATACCATACACTCTTTCCACTATGCATAGCGAAGAGCACTGCAGTGCACCTAAAGCTAAAGCGAAAGTGTGCACAGCACACCACAGATCTCACTTTGCACTACACCTAGAAATGGCTTCTCTGCATCACTGATATCTAGCACAGAAATCTGCACGACGAATAACTATGTTGTAGCTAAGCTGGTTCTGGCATATCCTGCTTCATACCACTAGTCCCTGACAACCGGTGTTCTGTGCAGAGCACCTCAGTGCAGTGTGGTTTCCTTAATGGCGGTTTGTAGCAGAAGCGATTTCAGGCTGAGGAGGTGAAGTGCCGTCTACCCCTCTCACAGAACACTCTGCTGGGAAGTTCTGCTACTGCCAAAACACGCCTGGCATGTGCACTTTTCTTCTAAAACCTCTCTACCATAGCAATATTCTCTGCTTCTTGAAAGCATACCATACACTCTTTCCACTATGCATAGCGAAGAGCACTGCAGTGCACCTAAAGCTAAAGCGAAAGTGTGCACAGCACACCACAGATCTCACTTTGCACTACACCTAGAAATGGCTTCTCTGCATCACTGATATCTAGCACAGAAATCTGCACGACGAATAACTATGTTGTAGCTAAGCTGGTTCTGGCATATCCTGCTTCATACCACTAGTCCCTGACAACCGGTGTTCTGTGCAGAGCACCTCAGTGCAGTGTGGTTTCCTTAATGGCGGTTTGTAGCAAGAAGCGATTTCAGGCTGAGGAGGTGAAGTGCCGTCTACCCCTCTCACAGAACACTCTGCTGGGAAGTTCTGCTACTGCCAAAACACGCCTGGCATGTGCACTTTTCTTCTAAAACCTCTCTACCATAGCAATATTCTCTGCTTCTTGAAAGCATACCATACACTCTTTCCACTATGCATAGCGAAGAGCACTGCAGTGCACCTAAAGCTAAAGCGAAAGTGTGCACAGCACACCACAGATCTCACTTTGCACTACACCTAGAAATGGCTTCTCTGCATCACTGATATCTAGCACAGAAATCTGCACGACGAATAACTATGTTGTAGCTAAGCTGGTTCTGGCATATCCTGCTTCATACCACTAGTCCCTGACAACCGGTGTTCTGTGCAGAGCACCTCAGTGCAGTGTGGTTTCCTTAATGGCGGTTTGTAGCAAGAAGCGATTTCAGGCTGAGGGAGGTGAAGTGCCGTCTACCCCTCTCACAGAACACTCTGCTGGGAAGTTCTGCTACTGCCAAAACACGCCTGGCATGTGCACTTTTCTTCTAAAACCTCTCTACCATAGCAATATTCTCTGCTTCTTGAAAGCATACCATACACTCTTTCCACTATGCATAGCGAAGAGCACTGCAGTGCACCTAAAGCTAAAGCGAAAGTGTGCACAGCACACCACAGATCTCACTTTGCACTACACCTAGAAATGGCTTCTCTGCATCACTGATATCTAGCACAGAAATCTGCACGACGAATAACTATGTTGTAGCTAAGCTGGTTCTGGCATATCCTGCTTCATACCACTAGTCCCTGACAACCGGTGTTCTGTGCAGAGCACCTCAGTGCAGTGTGGTTTCCTTAATGGCGGTTTGTAGCAAGAAGCGATTTCAGGCTGAGGAGGTGAAGTGCCGTCTACCCCTCTCACAGAACACTCTGCTGGGAAGTTCTGCTACTGCCAAAACACGCCTGGCATGTGCACTTTTCTTCTAAAACCTCTCTACCATAGCAATATTCTCTGCTTCTTGAAAGCATACCATACACTCTTTCCACTATGCATAGCGAAGAGCACTGCAGTGCACCTAAAGCTAAAGCGAAAGTGTGCACAGCACACCACAGATCTCACTTTGCACTACACCTAGAAATGGCTTCTCTGCATCACTGATATCTAGCACAGAAATCTGCACGACGAATAACTATGTTGTAGCTAAGCTGGTTCTGGCATATCCTGCTTCATACCACTAGTCCCTGACAACCGGTGTTCTGTGCAGAGCACCTCAGTGCAGTGTGGTTTCCTTAATGGCGGTTTGTAGCAAGAAGCGATTTCAGGCTGAGGAGGTGAAGTGCCGTCTACCCCTCTCACAGAACACTCTGCTGGGAAGTTCTGCTACTGCCAAAACACGCC
Organism: Luscinia luscinia; assembly: GCA_034336685.1. Taxonomy (NCBI): domain Eukaryota; kingdom Metazoa; phylum Chordata; class Aves; order Passeriformes; family Muscicapidae; genus Luscinia; species Luscinia luscinia. The sequence goes on from JAKWBO010000354.1 coordinate 13,092, forward strand.
TGGCATGTGCACTTTTCTTCTAAAACCTCTCTACCATAGCAATATTCTCTGCTTCTTGAAAGCATACCATACACTCTTTCCACTATGCATAGCGAAGAGCACTGCAGTGCACCTAAAGCTAAAGCGAAAGTGTGCACAGCACACCACAGATCTCACTTTGCACTACACCTAGAAATGGCTTCTCTGCATCACTGATATCTAGCACAGAAATCTGCACGACGAATAACTATGTTGTAGCTAAGCTGGTTCTGGCATATCCTGCTTCATACCACTAGTCCCTGACAACCGGTGTTCTGTGCAGAGCACCTCAGTGCAGTGTGGTTTCCTTAATGGCGGTTTGTAGCAAGAAGCGATTTCAGGCTGAGGGAGGTGAAGTGCCGTCTACCCCTCTCACAGAACACTCTGCTGGGAAGTTCTGCTACTGCCAAAACACGCCTGGCATGTGCACTTTTCTTCTAAAACCTCTCTACCATAGCAATATTCTCTGCTTCTTGAAAGCATACCATACACTCTTTCCACTATGCATAGCGAAGAGCACTGCAGTGCACCTAAAGCTAAAGCGAAAGTGTGCACAGCACACCACAGATCTCACTTTGCACTACACCTAGAAATGGCTTCTCTGCATCACTGATATCTAGCACAGAAATCTGCACGACGAATAACTATGTTGTAGCTAAGCTGGTTCTGGCATATCCTGCTTCATACCACTAGTCCCTGACAACCGGTGTTCTGTGCAGAGCACCTCAGTGCAGTGTGGTTTCCTTAATGGCGGTTTGTAGCAAGAAGCGATTTCAGGCTGAGGAGGTGAAGTGCCGTCTACCCCTCTCACAGAACACTCTGCTGGGAAGTTCTGCTACTGCCAAAACACGCCTGGCATGTGCACTTTTCTTCTAAAACCTCTCTACCATAGCAATATTCTCTGCTTCTTGAAAGCATACCATACACTCTTTCCACTATGCATAGCGAAGAGCACTGCAGTGCACCTAAAGCTAAAGCGAGAGTGTGCACAGCACACCACAGATCTCACTTTGCACTACACCTAGAAATGGCTTCTCTGCATCACTGATATCTAGCACAGAAATCTGCACGACGAATAACTATGTTGTAGCTAAGCTGGTTCTGGCATATCCTGCTTCATACCACTAGTCCCTGACAACCGGTGTTCTGTGCAGAGCACCTCAGTGCAGTGTGGTTTCCTTAATGGCGGTTTGTAGCAGAAGCGATTTCAGGCTGAGGAGGTGAAGTGCCGTCTACCCCTCTCACAGAACACTCTGCTGGGAAGTTCTGCTACTGCCAAAACACGCCTGGCATGTGCACTTTTCTTCTAAAACCTCTCTACCATAGCAATATTCTCTGCTTCTTGAAAGCATACCATACACTCTTTCCACTATGCATAGCGAAGAGCACTGCAGTGCACCTAAAGCTAAAGCGAAAGTGTGCACAGCACACCACAGATCTCACTTTGCACTACACCTAGAAATGGCTTCTCTGCATCACTGATATCTAGCACAGAAATCTGCACGACGAATAACTATGTTGTAGCTAAGCTGGTTCTGGCATATCCTGCTTCATACCACTAGTCCCTGACAACCGGTGTTCTGTGCAGAGCACCTCAGTGCAGTGTGGTTTCCTTAATGGCGGTTTGTAGCAAGAAGCGATTTCAGGCTGAGGAAGGTGAAGTGCCGTCTACCCCTCTCACAGAACACTCTGCTGGGAAGTTCTGCTACTGCCAAAACACGCCTGGCATGTGCACTTTTCTTCTAAAACCTCTCTACCATAGCAATATTCTCTGCTTCTTGAAAGCATACCATACACTCTTTCCACTATGCATAGCGAAGAGCACTGCAGTGCACCTAAAGCTAAAGCGAAAGTGTGCACAGCACACCACAGATCTCACTTTGCACTACACCTAGAAATGGCTTCTCTGCATCACTGATATCTAGCACAGAAATCTGCACGACGAATAACTATGTTGTAGCTAAGCTGGTTCTGGCATATCCTGCTTCATACCACTAGTCCCTGACAACCGGTGTTCTGTGCAGAGCACCTCAGTGCAGTGTGGTTTCCTTAATGGCGGTTTGTAGCAAGAAGCGATTTCAGGCTGGGGAGGTGAAGTGCCGTCTACCCCTCTCACAGAACACTCTGCTGGGAAGTTCTGCTACTGCCAAAACACGCCTGGCATGTGCACTTTTCTTCTAAAACCTCTCTACCATAGCAATATTCTCTGCTTCTTGAAAGCATACCATACACTCTTTCCACTATGCATAGCGAAGAGCACTGCAGTGCACCTAAAGCTAAAGCGAAAGTGTGCACAGCACACCACAGATCTCACTTTGCACTACACCTAGAAATGGCTTCTCTGCATCACTGATATCTAGCACAGAAATCTGCACGACGAATAACTATGTTGTAGCTAAGCTGGTTCTGGCATATCCTGCTTCATACCACTAGTCCCTGACAACCGATTGTTCTGTGCAGAGCACCTCAGTGCAGTGTGGTTTCCTTAATGGCGGTTTGTAGCAAGAAGCGATTTCAGGCTGAGGGAGGTGAAGTGCCGTCTACCCCTCTCACAGAACACTCTGCTGGGAAGTTCTGCTACTGCCAAAACACGCCTGGCATGTGCACTTTTCTTCTAAAACCTCTCTACCATAGCAATATTCTCTGCTTCTTGAAAGCATACCATACACTCTTTCCACTATGCATAGCGAAGAGCACTGCAGTGCACCTAAAGCTAAAGCGAAAGTGTGCACAGCACACCACAGATCTCACTTTGCACTACACCTAGAAATGGCTTCTCTGCATCACTGATATCTAGCACAGAAATCTGCCACGACGAATAACTATGTTGTAGCTAAGCTGGTTCTGGCATATCCTGCTTCATACCACTAGTCCCTGACAACCGGTGTTCTGTGCAGAGCACCTCAGTGCAGTGTGGTTTCCTTAATGGCGGTTTGTAGCAAGAAGCGATTTCAGGCTGAGGAGGTGAAGTGCCGTCTACCCCTCTCACAGAACACTCTGCTGGGAAGTTCTGCTACTGCCAAAACACGCCTGGCATGTGCACTTTTCTTCTAAAACCTCTCTACCATAGCAATATTCTCTGCTTCTTGAAAGCATACCATACACTCTTTCCACTATGCATAGCGAAGAGCACTGCAGTGCACCTAAAGCTAAAGCGAAAGTGTGCACAGCACACCACAGATCTCACTTTGCACTACACCTAGAAATGGCTTCTCTGCATCACTGATATCTAGCACAGAAATCTGCACGACGAATAACTATGTTGTAGCTAAGCTGGTTCTGGCATATCCTGCTTCATACCACTAGTCCCTGACAACCGGTGTTCTGTGCAGAGCACCTCAGTGCAGTGTGGTTTCCTTAATGGCGGTTTGTAGCAGAAGCGATTTCAGGCTGAGGAGGTGAAGTGCCGTCTACCCCTCTCACAGAACACTCTGCTGGGAAGTTCTGCTACTGCCAAAACACGCCTGGCATGTGCACTTTTCTTCTAAAACCTCTCTACCATAGCAATATTCTCTGCTTCTTGAAAGCATACCATACACTCTTTCCACTATGCATAGCGAAGAGCACTGCAGTGCACCTAAAGCTAAAGCGAAAGTGTGCACAGCACACCACAGATCTCACTTTGCACTACACCTAGAAATGGCTTCTCTGCATCACTGATATCTAGCACAGAAATCTGCCACGACCGAATAACTATGTTGTAGCTAAGCTGGTTCTGGCATATCCTGCTTCATACCACTAGTCCCTGACAACCGGTGTTCTGTGCAGAGCACCTCAGTGCAGTGTGGTTTCCTTAATGGCGGTTTGTAGCAAGAAGCGATTTCAGGCTGAGGGAGGTGAAGTGCCGTCTACCCCTCTCACAGAACACTCTGCTGGGAAGTTCTGCTACTGCCAAAACACGCCTGGCATGTGCACTTTTCTTCTAAAACCTCTCTACCATAGCAATATTCTCTGCTTCTTGAAAGCATACCATACACTCTTTCCACTATGCATAGCGAAGAGCACTGCAGTGCACCTAAAGCTAAAGCGAAAGTGTGCACAGCACACCACAGATCTCACTTTGCACTACACCTAGAAATGGCTTCTCTGCATCACTGATATCTAGCACAGAAATCTGCACGACGAATAACTATGTTGTAGCTAAGCTGGTTCTGGCATATCCTGCTTCATACCACTAGTCCCTGACAACCGGTGTTCTGTGCAGAGCACCTCAGTGCAGTGTGGTTTCCTTAATGGCGGTTTGTAGCAAGAAGCGATTTCAGGCTGAGGAGGTGAAGTGCCGTCTACCCCTCTCACAGAACACTCTGCTGGGAAGTTCTGCTACTGCCAAAACACGCCTGGCATGTGCACTTTTCTTCTAAAACCTCTCTACCATAGCAATATTCTCTGCTTCTTGAAAGCATACCATACACTCTTTCCACTATGCATAGCGAAGAGCACTGCAGTGCACCTAAAGCTAAAGCGAAAGTGTGCACAGCACACCACAGATCTCACTTTGCACTACACCTAGAAATGGCTTCTCTGCATCACTGATATCTAGCACAGAAATCTGCACGACGAATAACTATGTTGTAGCTAAGCTGGTTCTGGCATATCCTGCTTCATACCACTAGTCCCTGACAACCGGTGTTCTGTGCAGAGCACCTCAGTGCAGTGTGGTTTCCTTAATGGCGGTTTGTAGCAAGAAGCGATTTCAGGCTGAGGAGGTGAAGTGCCGTCTACCCCTCTCACAGAACACTCTGCTGGGAAGTTCTGCTACTGCCAAAACACGCCTGGCATGTGCACTTTTCTTCCTAAAACCTCTCTACCATAGCAATATTCTCTGCTTCTTGAAAGCATACCATACACTCTTTCCACTATGCATAGCGAAGAGCACTGCAGTGCACCTAAAGCTAAAGCGAAAGTGTGCACAGCACACCACAGATCTCACTTTGCACTACACCTAGAAATGGCTTCTCTGCATCACTGATATCTAGCACAGAAATCTGCACGACGAATAACTATGTTGTAGCTAAGCTGGTTCTGGCATATCCTGCTTCATACCACTAGTCCCTGACAACCGGTGTTCTGTGCAGAGCACCTCAGTGCAGTGTGGTTTCCTTAATGGCGGTTTGTAGCAAGAAGCGATTTCAGGCTGAGGGAGGTGAAGTGCCGTCTACCCCTCTCACAGAACACTCTGCTGGGAAGTTCTGCTACTGCCAAAACACGCCTGGCATGTGCACTTTTCTTCTAAAACCTCTCTACCATAGCAATATTCTCTGCTTCTTGAAAGCATACCATACACTCTTTCCACTATGCATAGCGAAGAGCACTGCAGTGCACCTAAAGCTAAAGCGAAAGTGTGCACAGCACACCACAGATCTCACTTTGCACTACACCTAGAAATGGCTTCTCTGCATCACTGATATCTAGCACAGAAATCTGCACGACGAATAACTATGTTGTAGCTAAGCTGGTTCTGGCATATCCTGCTTCATACCACTAGTCCCTGACAACCGGTGTTCTGTGCAGAGCACCTCAGTGCAGTGTGGTTTCCTTAATGGCGGTTTGTAGCAAGAAGCGATTTCAGGCTGAGGAGGTGAAGTGCCGTCTACCCCTCTCACAGAACACTCTGCTGGGAAGTTCTGCTACTGCCAAAACACGCCTGGCATGTGCACTTTTCTTCTAAAACCTCTCTACCATAGCAATATTCTCTGCTTCTTGAAAGCATACCATACACTCTTTCCACTATGCATAGCGAAGAGCACTGCAGTGCACCTAAAGCTAAAGCGAAAGTGTGCACAGCACACCACAGATCTCACTTTGCACTACACCTAGAAATGGCTTCTCTGCATCACTGATATCTAGCACAGAAATCTGCACGACGAATAACTATGTTGTAGCTAAGCTGGTTCTGGCATATCCTGCTTCATACCACTAGTCCCTGACAACCGGTGTTCTGTGCAGAGCACCTCAGTGCAGTGTGGTTTCCTTAATGGCGGTTTGTAGCAAGAAGCGATTTCAGGCTGAGGAGGTGAAGTGCCGTCTACCCCTCTCACAGAACACTCTGCTGGGAAGTTCTGCTACTGCCAAAACACGCCTGGCATGTGCACTTTTCTTCTAAAACCTCTCTACCATAGCAATATTCTCTGCTTCTTGAAAGCATACCATACACTCTTTCCACTATGCATAGCGAAGAGCACTGCAGTGCACCTAAAGCTAAAGCGAAAGTGTGCACAGCACACCACAGATCTCACTTTGCACTACACCTAGAAATGGCTTCTCTGCATCACTGATATCTAGCACAGAAATCTGCACGACGAATAACTATGTTGTAGCTAAGCTGGTTCTGGCATATCCTGCTTCATACCACTAGTCCCTGACAACCGGTGTTCTGTGCAGAGCACCTCAGTGCAGTGTGGTTTCCTTAATGGCGGTTTGTAGCAAGAAGCGATTTCAGGCTGAGGAGGTGAAGTGCCGTCTACCCCTCTCACAGAACACTCTGCTGGGAAGTTCTGCTACTGCCAAAACACGCCTGGCATGTGCACTTTTCTTCTAAAACCTCTCTACCATAGCAATATTCTCTGCTTCTTGAAAGCATACCATACACTCTTTCCACTATGCATAGCGAAGAGCACTGCAGTGCACCTAAAGCTAAAGCGAAAGTGTGCACAGCACACCACAGATCTCACTTTGCACTACACCTAGAAATGGCTTCTCTGCATCACTGATATCTAGCACAGAAATCTGCACGACGAATAACTATGTTGTAGCTAAGCTGGTTCTGGCATATCCTGCTTCATACCACTAGTCCCTGACAACCGGTGTTCTGTGCAGAGCACCTCAGTGCAGTGTGGTTTCCTTAATGGCGGTTTGTAGCAAGAAGCGATTTCAGGCTGAGGAGGTGAAGTGCCGTCTACCCCTCTCACAGAACACTCTGCTGGGAAGTTCTGCTACTGCCAAAACACGCCTGGCATGTGCACTTTTCTTCTAAAACCTCTCTACCATAGCAATATTCTCTGCTTCTTGAAAGCATACCATACACTCTTTCCACTATGCATAGCGAAGAGCACTGCAGTGCACCTAAAGCTAAAGCGAAAGTGTGCACAGCACACCACAGATCTCACTTTGCACTACACCTAGAAATGGCTTCTCTGCATCACTGATATCTAGCACAGAAATCTGCACGACGAATAACTATGTTGTAGCTAAGCTGGTTCTGGCATATCCTGCTTCATACCACTAGTCCCTGACAACCGGTGTTTCTGTGCAGAGCACCTCAGTGCAGTGTGGTTTCCTTAATGGCGGTTTGTAGCAAGAAGCGATTTCAGGCTGAGGGAGGTGAAGTGCCGTCTACCCCTCTCACAGAACACTCTGCTGGGAAGTTCTGCTACTGCCAAAACACGCCTGGCATGTGCACTTTTCTTCTAAAACCTCTCTACCATAGCAATATTCTCTGCTTCTTGAAAGCATACCATACACTCTTTCCACTATGCATAGCGAAGAGCACTGCAGTGCACCTAAAGCTAAAGCGAAAGTGTGCACAGCACACCACAGATCTCACTTTGCACTACACCTAGAAATGGCTTCTCTGCATCACTGATATCTAGCACAGAAATCTGCACGACGAATAACTATGTTGTAGCTAAGCTGGTTCTGGCATATCCTGCTTCATACCACTAGTCCCTGACAACCGGTGTTCTGTGCAGAGCACCTCAGTGCAGTGTGGTTTCCTTAATGGCGGTTTGTAGCAAGAAGCGATTTCAGGCTGAGGGAGGTGAAGTGCCGTCTACCCCTCTCACAGAACACTCTGCTGGGAAGTTCTGCTACTGCCAAAACACGCCTGGCATGTGCACTTTTCTTCTAAAACCTCTCTACCATAGCAATATTCTCTGCTTCTTGAAAGCATACCATACACTCTTTCCACTATGCATAGCGAAGAGCACTGCAGTGCACCTAAAGCTAAAGCGAAAGTGTGCACAGCACACCACAGATCTCACTTTGCACTACACCTAGAAATGGCTTCTCTGCATCACTGATATCTAGCACAGAAATCTGCACGACGAATAACTATGTTGTAGCTAAGCTGGTTCTGGCATATCCTGCTTCATACCACTAGTCCCTGACAACCGGTGTTCTGTGCAGAGCACCTCAGTGCAGTGTGGTTTCCTTAATGGCGGTTTGTAGCAAGAAGCGATTTCAGGCTGAGGGAGGTGAAGTGCCGTCTACCCCTCTCACAGAACACTCTGCTGGGAAGTTCTGCTACTGCCAAAACACGCCTGGCATGTGCACTTTTCTTCTAAAACCTCTCTACCATAGCAATATTCTCTGCTTCTTGAAAGCATACCATACACTCTTTCCACTATGCATAGCGAAGAGCACTGCAGTGCACCTAAAGCTAAAGCGAGTGTGCACAACACACCACAGATCTCACTTTGCACTACACCTAGAAATGGCTTCTCTGCATCACTGATATCTAGCACAGAAATCTGCACGACGAATAACTATGTTGTAGCTAAGCTGGTTCTGGCATATCCTGCTTCATACCACTAGTCCCTGACAACCGGTGTTCTGTGCAGAGCACCTCAGTGCAGTGTGGTTTCCTTAATGGCGGTTTGTAGCAAGAAGCGATTTCAGGCTGAGGGAGGTGAAGTGCCGTCTACCCCTCTCACAGAACACTCTGCTGGGAAGTTCTGCTACTGCCAAAACACGCCTGGCATGTGCACTTTTCTTCTAAAACCTCTCTACCATAGCAATATTCTCTGCTTCTTGAAAGCATACCATACACTCTTTCCACTATGCATAGCGAAGAGCACTGCAGTGCACCTAAAGCTAAAGCGAAAGTGTGCACAGCACACCACAGATCTCACTTTGCACTACACCTAGAAATGGCTTCTCTGCATCACTGATATCTAGCACAGAAATCTGCACGACGAATAACTATGTTGTAGCTAAGCTGGTTCTGGCATATCCTGCTTCATACCACTAGTCCCTGACAACCGGTGTTCTGTGCAGAGCACCTCAGTGCAGTGTGGTTTCCTTAATGGCGGTTTGTAGCAAGAAGCGATTTCAGGCTGAGGAGGTGAAGTGCCGTCTACCCCTCTCACAGAACACTCTGCTGGGAAGTTCTGCTACTGCCAAAACACGCCTGGCATGTGCACTTTTCTTCTAAAACCTCTCTACCATAGCAATATTCTCTGCTTCTTGAAAGCATACCATACACTCTTTCCACTATGCATAGCGAAGAGCACTGCAGTGCACCTAAAGCTAAAGCGAAAGTGTGCACAGCACACCACAGATCTCACTTTGCACTACACCTAGAAATGGCTTCTCTGCATCACTGATATCTAGCACAGAAATCTGCACGACGAATAACTATGTTGTAGCTAAGCTGGTTCTGGCATATCCTGCTTCATACCACTAGTCCCTGACAACCGGTGTTCTGTGCAGAGCACCTCAGTGCAGTGTGGTTTCCTTAATGGCGGTTTGTAGCAAGAAGCGATTTCAGGCTGAGGAGGTGAAGTGCCGTCTACCCCTCTCACAGAACACTCTGCTGGGAAGTTCTGCTACTGCCAAAACACGCCTGGCATGTGCACTTTTCTTCTAAAACCTCTCTACCATAGCAATATTCTCTGCTTCTTGAAAGCATACCATACACTCTTTCCACTATGCATAGCGAAGAGCACTGCAGTGCACCTAAAGCTAAAGCGAAAGTGTGCACAGCACACCACAGATCTCACTTTGCACTACACCTAGAAATGGCTTCTCTGCATCACTGATATCTAGCACAGAAATCTGCACGACGAATAACTATGTTGTAGCTAAGCTGGTTCTGGCATATCCTGCTTCATACCACTAGTCCCTGACAACCGGTGTTCTGTGCAGAGCACCTCAGTGCAGTGTGGTTTCCTTAATGGCGGTTTGTAGCAGAAGCGATTTCAGGCTGAGGGAGGTGAAGTGCCGTCTACCCCTCTCACAGAACACTCTGCTGGGAAGTTCTGCTACTGCCAAAACACGCCTGGCATGTGCACTTTTCTTCTAAAACCTCTCTACCATAGCAATATTCTCTGCTTCTTGAAAGCATACCATACACTCTTTCCACTATGCATAGCGAAGAGCACTGCAGTGCACCTAAAGCTAAAGCGAAAGTGTGCACAGCACACCACAGATCTCACTTTGCACTACACCTAGAAATGGCTTCTCTGCATCACTGATATCTAGCACAGAAATCTGCACGACGAATAACTATGTTGTAGCTAAGCTGGTTCTGGCATATCCTGCTTCATACCACTAGTCCCTGACAACCGGTGTTCTGTGCAGAGCACCTCAGTGCAGTGTGGTTTCCTTAATGGCGGTTTGTAGCAAGAAGCGATTTCAGGCTGAGGAGGTGAAGTGCCGTCTACCCCTCTCACAGAACACTCTGCTGGGAAGTTCTGCTACTGCCAAAACACGCCTGGCATGTGCACTTTTCTTCTAAAACCTCTCTACCATAGCAATATTCTCTGCTTCTTGAAAGCATACCATACACTCTTTCCACTATGCATAGCGAAGAGCACTGCAGTGCACCTAAAGCTAAAGCGAAAGTGTGCACAGCACACCACAGATCTCACTTTGCACTACACCTAGAAATGGCTTCTCTGCATCACTGATATCTAGCACAGAAATCTGCACGACGAATAACTATGTTGTAGCTAAGCTGGTTCTGGCATATCCTGCTTCATACCACTAGTCCCTGACAACCGGTGTTCTGTGCAGAGCACCTCAGTGCAGTGTGGTTTCCTTAATGGCGGTTTGTAGCAAGAAGCGATTTCAGGCTGAGGGAGGTGAAGTGCCGTCTACCCCTCTCACAGAACACTCTGCTGGGAAGTTCTGCTACTGCCAAAACACGCCTGGCATGTGCACTTTTCTTCTAAAACCTCTCTACCATAGCAATATTCTCTGCTTCTTGAAAGCATACCATACACTCTTTCCACTATGCATAGCGAAGAGCACTGCAGTGCACCTAAAGCTAAAGCGAAAGTGTGCACAGCACACCACAGATCTCACTTTGCACTACACCTAGAAATGGCTTCTCTGCATCACTGATATCTAGCACAGAAATCTGCACGACGAATAACTATGTTGTAGCTAAGCTGGTTCTGGCATATCCTGCTTCATACCACTAGTCCCTGACAACCGGTGTTCTGTGCAGAGCACCTCAGTGCAGTGTGGTTTCCTTAATGGCGGTTTGTAGCAAGAAGCGATTTCAGGCTGAGGAGGTGAAGTGCCGTCTACCCCTCTCACAGAACACTCTGCTGGGAAGTTCTGCTACTGCCAAAACACGCCTGGCATGTGCACTTTTCTTCTAAAACCTCTCTACCATAGCAATATTCTCTGCTTCTTGAAAGCATACCATACACTCTTTCCACTATGCATAGCGAAGAGCACTGCAGTGCACCTAAAGCTAAAGCGAAAGTGTGCACAGCACACCACAGATCTCACTTTGCACTACACCTAGAAATGGCTTCTCTGCATCACTGATATCTAGCACAGAAATCTGCACGACGAATAACTATGTTGTAGCTAAGCTGGTTCTGGCATATCCTGCTTCATACCACTAGTCCCTGACAACCGGTGTTCTGTGCAGAGCACCTCAGTGCAGTGTGGTTTCCTTAATGGCGGTTTGTAGCAAGAAGCGATTTCAGGCTGAGGGAGGTGAAGTGCCGTCTACCCCTCTCACAGAACACTCTGCTGGGAAGTTCTGCTACTGCCAAAACACGCCTGGCATGTGCACTTTTCTTCTAAAACCTCTCTACCATAGCAATATTCTCTGCTTCTTGAAAGCATACCATACACTCTTTCCACTATGCATAGCGAAGAGCACTGCAGTGCACCTAAAGCTAAAGCGAAAGTGTGCACAGCACACCACAGATCTCACTTTGCACTACACCTAGAAATGGCTTCTCTGCATCACTGATATCTAGCACAGAAATCTGCCGACGAATAACTATGTTGTAGCTAAGCTGGTTCTGGCATATCCTGCTTCATACCACTAGTCCCTGACAACCGGTGTTCTGTGCAGAGCACCTCAGTGCAGTGTGGTTTCCTTAATGGCGGTTTGTAGCAAGAAGCGATTTCAGGCTGAGGGAGGTGAAGTGCCGTCTACCCCTCTCACAGAACACTCTGCTGGGAAGTTCTGCTACTGCCAAAACACGCCTGGCATGTGCACTTTTCTTCTAAAACCTCTCTACCATAGCAATATTCTCTGCTTCTTGAAAGCATACCATACACTCTTTCCACTATGCATAGCGAAGAGCACTGCAGTGCACCTAAAGCTAAAGCGGAAGTGTGCACAGCACACCACAGATCTCACTTTGCACTACACCTAGAAATGGCTTCTCTGCATCACTGATATCTAGCACAGAAATCTGCACGACGAATAACTATGTTGTAGCTAAGCTGGTTCTGGCATATCCTGCTTCATACCACTAGTCCCTGACAACCGGTGTTCTGTGCAGAGCACCTCAGTGCAGTGTGGTTTCCTTAATGGCGGTTTTGTAGCAAGAAGCGATTTCAGGCTGAGGAGGTGAAGTGCCGTCTACCCCTCTCACAGAACACTCTGCTGGGAAGTTCTGCTACTGCCAAAACACGCCTGGCATGTGCACTTTTCTTCTAAAACCTCTCTACCATAGCAATATTCTCTGCTTCTTGAAAGCATACCATACACTCTTTCCACTATGCATAGCGAAGAGCACTGCAGTGCACCTAAAGCTAAAGCGAAGTGTGCACAGCACACCACAGATCTCACTTTGCACTACACCTAGAAATGGCTTCTCTGCATCACTGATATCTAGCACAGAAATCTGCACGACGAATAACTATGTTGTAGCTAAGCTGGTTCTGGCATATCCTGCTTCATACCACTAGTCCCTGACAACCGGTGTTCTGTGCAGAGCACCTCAGTGCAGTGTGGTTTCCTTAATGGCGGTTTGTAGCAAGAAGCGATTTCAGGCTGAGGGAGGTGAAGTGCCGTCTACCCCTCTCACAGAACACTCTGCTGGGAAGTTCTGCTACTGCCAAAACACGCCTGGCATGTGCACTTTTCTTCTAAAACCTCTCTACCATAGCAATATTCTCTGCTTCTTGAAAGCATACCATACACTCTTTCCACTATGCATAGCGAAGAGCACTGCAGTGCACCTAAAGCTAAAGCGAAAGTGTGCACAGCACACCACAGATCTCACTTTGCACTACACCTAGAAATGGCTTCTCTGCATCACTGATATCTAGCACAGAAATCTGCACGACGAATAACTATGTTGTAGCTAAGCTGGTTCTGGCATATCCTGCTTCATACCACTAGTCCCTGACAACCGGTGTTCTGTGCAGAGCACCTCAGTGCAGTGTGGTTTCCTTAATGGCGGTTTGTAGCAAGAAGCGATTTCAGGCTGAGGGAGGTGAAGTGCCGTCTACCCCTCTCACAGAACACTCTGCTGGGAAGTTCTGCTACTGCCAAAACACGCCTGGCATGTGCACTTTTCTTCTAAAACCTCTCTACCATAGCAATATTCTCTGCTTCTTGAAAGCATACCATACACTCTTTCCACTATGCATAGCGAAGAGCACTGCAGTGCACCTAAAGCTAAAGCGAAAGTGTGCACAGCACACCACAGATCTCACTTTGCACTACACCTAGAAATGGCTTCTCTGCATCACTGATATCTAGCACAGAAATCTGCACGACGAATAACTATGTTGTAGCTAAGCTGGTTCTGGCATATCCTGCTTCATACCACTAGTCCCTGACAACCGGTATTCTGTGCAGAGCACCTCAGTGCAGTGTGGTTTCCTTAATGGCGGTTTGTAGCAAGAAGCGATTTCAGGCTGAGGGAGGTGAAGTGCCGTCTACCCCTCTCACAGAACACTCTGCTGGGAAGTTCTGCTACTGCCAAAACACGCCTGGCATGTGCACTTTTCTTCTAAAACCTCTCTACCATAGCAATATTCTCTGCTTCTTGAAAGCATACCATACACTCTTTCCACTATGCATAGCGAAGAGCACTGCAGTGCACCTAAAGCTAAAGCGAAAGTGTGCACAGCACACCACAGATCTCACTTTGCACTACACCTAGAAATGGCTTCTCTGCATCACTGATATCTAGCACAGAAATCTGCACGACGAATAACTATGTTGTAGCTAAGCTGGTTCTGGCATATCCTGCTTCATACCACTAGTCCCTGACAACCGGTGTTCTGTGCAGAGCACCTCAGTGCAGTGTGGTTTCCTTAATGGCGGTTTGTAGCAAGAAGCGATTTCAGGCTGAGGGAGGTGAAGTGCCGTCTACCCCTCTCACAGAACACTCTGCTGGGAAGTTCTGCTACTGCCAAAACACGCCTGGCATGTGCACTTTTCTTCTAAAACCTCTCTACCATAGCAATATTCTCTGCTTCTTGAAAGCATACCATACACTCTTTCCACTATGCATAGCGAAGAGCACTGCAGTGCACCTAAAGCTAAAGCGAAAGTGTGCACAGCACACCACAGATCTCACTTTGCACTACACCTAGAAATGGCTTCTCTGCATCACTGATATCTAGCACAGAAATCTGCACGACGAATAACTATGTTGTAGCTAAGCTGGTTCTGGCATATCCTGCTTCATACCACTAGTCCCTGACAACCGGTATTCTGTGCAGAGCACCTCAGTGCAGTGTGGTTTCCTTAATGGCGGTTTGTAGCAAGAAGCGATTTCAGGCTGAGGAGGTGAAGTGCCGTCTACCCCTCTCACAGAACACTCTGCTGGGAAGTTCTGCTACTGCCAAAACACGCCTGGCATGTGCACTTTTCTTCTAAAACCTCTCTACCATAGCAATATTCTCTGCTTCTTGAAAGCATACCATACACTCTTTCCACTATGCATAGCGAAGAGCACTGCAGTGCACCTAAAGCTAAAGCGAAAGTGTGCACAGCACACCACAGATCTCACTTTGCACTACACCTAGAAATGGCTTCTCTGCATCACTGATATCTAGCACAGAAATCTGCACGACGAATAACTATGTTGTAGCTAAGCTGGTTCTGGCATATCCTGCTTCATACCACTAGTCCCTGACAACCGGTGTTCTGTGCAGAGCACCTCAGTGCAGTGTGGTTTCCTTAATGGCGGTTTGTAGCAAGAAGCGATTTCAGGCTGAGGGAGGTGAAGTGCCGTCTACCCCTCTCACAGAACACTCTGCTGGGAAGTTCTGCTACTGCCAAAACACGCCTGGCATGTGCACTTTTCTTCTAAAACCTCTCTACCATAGCAATATTCTCTGCTTCTTGAAAGCATACCATACACTCTTTCCACTATGCATAGCGAAGAGCACTGCAGTGCACCTAAAGCTAAAGCGAAAGTGTGCACAGCACACCACAGATCTCACTTTGCACTACACCTAGAAATGGCTTCTCTGCATCACTGATATCTAGCACAGAAATCTGCACGACGAATAACTATGTTGTAGCTAAGCTGGTTCTGGCATATCCTGCTTCATACCACTAGTCCCTGACAACCGGTATTCTGTGCAGAGCACCTCAGTGCAGTGTGGTTTCCTTAATGGCGGTTTGTAGCAGAAGCGATTTCAGGCTGAGGGAGGTGAAGTGCCGTCTACCCCTCTCACAGAACACTCTGCTGGGAAGTTCTGCTACTGCCAAAACACGCCTGGCATGTGCACTTTTCTTCTAAAACCTCTCTACCATAGCAATATTCTCTGCTTCTTGAAAGCATACCATACACTCTTTCCACTATGCATAGCGAAGAGCACTGCAGTGCACCTAAAGCTAAAGCGAAAGTGTGCACAGCACACCACAGATCTCACTTTGCACTACACCTAGAAATGGCTTCTCTGCATCACTGATATCTAGCACAGAAATCTGCACGACGAATAACTATGTTGTAGCTAAGCTGGTTCTGGCATATCCTGCTTCATACCACTAGTCCCTGACAACCGGTGTTCTGTGCAGAGCACCTCAGTGCAGTGTGGTTTCCTTAATGGCGGTTTGTAGCAAGAAGCGATTTCAGGCTGAGGGAGGTGAAGTGCCGTCTACCCCTCTCACAGAACACTCTGCTGGGAAGTTCTGCTACTGCCAAAACACGCCTGGCATGTGCACTTTTCTTCTAAAACCTCTCTACCATAGCAATATTCTCTGCTTCTTGAAAGCATACCATACACTCTTTCCACTATGCATAGCGAAGAGCACTGCAGTGCACCTAAAGCTAAAGCGAAAGTGTGCACAGCACACCACAGATCTCACTTTGCACTACACCTAGAAATGGCTTCTCTGCATCACTGATATCTAGCACAGAAATCTGCACGACGAATAACTATGTTGTAGCTAAGCTGGTTCTGGCATATCCTGCTTCATACCACTAGTCCCTGACAACCGGTATTCTGTGCAGAGCACCTCAGTGCAGTGTGGTTTCCTTAATGGCGGTTTGTAGCAAGAAGCGATTTCAGGCTGAGGGAGGTGAAGTGCCGTCTACCCCTCTCACAGAACACTCTGCTGGGAAGTTCTGCTACTGCCAAAACACGCCTGGCATGTGCACTTTTCTTCTAAAACCTCTCTACCATAGCAATATTCTCTGCTTCTTGAAAGCATACCATACACTCTTTCCACTATGCATAGCGAAGAGCACTGCAGTGCACCTAAAGCTAAAGCGAAAGTGTGCACAGCACACCACAGATCTCACTTTGCACTACACCTAGAAATGGCTTCTCTGCATCACTGATATCTAGCACAGAAATCTGCACGACGAATAACTATGTTGTAGCTAAGCTGGTTCTGGCATATCCTGCTTCATACCACTAGTCCCTGACAACCGGTATTCTGTGCAGAGCACCTCAGTGCAGTGTGGTTTCCTTAATGGCGGTTTGTAGCAAGAAGCGATTTCAGGCTGAGGGAGGTGAAGTGCCGTCTACCCCTCTCACAGAACACTCTGCTGGGAAGTTCTGCTACTGCCAAAACACGCCTGGCATGTGCACTTTTCTTCTAAAACCTCTCTACCATAGCAATATTCTCTGCTTCTTGAAAGCATACCATACACTCTTTCCACTATGCATAGCGAAGAGCACTGCAGTGCACCTAAAGCTAAAGCGAAAGTGTGCACAGCACACCACAGATCTCACTTTGCACTACACCTAGAAATGGCTTCTCTGCATCACTGATATCTAGCACAGAAATCTGCACGACGAATAACTATGTTGTAGCTAAGCTGGTTCTGGCATATCCTGCTTCATACCACTAGTCCCTGACAACCGGTATTCTGTGCAGAGCACCTCAGTGCAGTGTGGTTTCCTTAATGGCGGTTTGTAGCAAGAAGCGATTTCAGGCTGAGGGAGGTGAAGTGCCGTCTACCCCTCTCACAGAACACTCTGCTGGGAAGTTCTGCTACTGCCAAAACACGCCTGGCATGTGCACTTTTCTTCTAAAACCTCTCTACCATAGCAATATTCTCTGCTTCTTGAAAGCATACCATACACTCTTTCCACTATGCATAGCGAAGAGCACTGCAGTGCACCTAAAGCTAAAGCGAAAGTGTGCACAGCACACCACAGATCTCACTTTGCACTACACCTAGAAATGGCTTCTCTGCATCACTGATATCTAGCACAGAAATCTGCACGACGAATAACTATGTTGTAGCTAAGCTGGTTCTGGCATATCCTGCTTCATACCACTAGTCCCTGACAACCGGTATTCTGTGCAGAGCACCTCAGTGCAGTGTGGTTTCCTTAATGGCGGTTTGTAGCAAGAAGCGATTTCAGGCTGAGGGAGGTGAAGTGCCGTCTACCCCTCTCACAGAACACTCTGCTGGGAAGTTCTGCTACTGCCAAAACACGCCTGGCATGTGCACTTTTCTTCTAAAACCTCTCTACCATAGCAATATTCTCTGCTTCTTGAAAGCATACCATACACTCTTTCCACTATGCATAGCGAAGAGCACTGCAGTGCACCTAAAGCTAAAGCGAAAGTGTGCACAGCACACCACAGATCTCACTTTGCACTACACCTAGAAATGGCTTCTCTGCATCACTGATATCTAGCACAGAAATCTGCACGACGAATAACTATGTTGTAGCTAAGCTGGTTCTGGCATATCCTGCTTCATACCACTAGTCCCTGACAACCGGTGTTCTGTGCAGAGCACCTCAGTGCAGTGTGGTTTCCTTAATGGCGGTTTGTAGCAAGAAGCGATTTCAGGCTGAGGGAGGTGAAGTGCCGTCTACCCCTCTCACAGAACACTCTGCTGGGAAGTTCTGCTACTGCCAAAACACGCCTGGCATGTGCACTTTTCTTCTAAAACCTCTCTACCATAGCAATATTCTCTGCTTCTTGAAAGCATACCATACACTCTTTCCACTATGCATAGCGAAGAGCACTGCAGTGCACCTAAAGCTAAAGCGAAAGTGTGCACAGCACACCACAGATCTCACTTTGCACTACACCTAGAAATGGCTTCTCTGCATCACTGATATCTAGCACAGAAATCTGCACGACGAATAACTATGTTGTAGCTAAGCTGGTTCTGGCATATCCTGCTTCATACCACTAGTCCCTGACAACCGGTGTTCTGTGCAGAGCACCTCAGTGCAGTGTGGTTTCCTTAATGGCGGTTTGTAGCAAGAAGCGATTTCAGGCTGAGGGAGGTGAAGTGCCGTCTACCCCTCTCACAGAACACTCTGCTGGGAAGTTCTGCTACTGCCAAAACACGCCTGGCATGTGCACTTTTCTTCTAAAACCTCTCTACCATAGCAATATTCTCTGCTTCTTGAAAGCATACCATACACTCTTTCCACTATGCATAGCGAAGAGCACTGCAGTGCACCTAAAGCTAAAGCGAAAGTGTGCACAGCACACCACAGATCTCACTTTGCACTACACCTAGAAATGGCTTCTCTGCATCACTGATATCTAGCACAGAAATCTGCACGACGAATAACTATGTTGTAGCTAAGCTGGTTCTGGCATATCCTGCTTCATACCACTAGTCCCTGACAACCGGTATTCTGTGCAGAGCACCTCAGTGCAGTGTGGTTTCCTTAATGGCGGTTTGTAGCAAGAAGCGATTTCAGGCTGAGGAGGTGAAGTGCCGTCTACCCCTCTCACAGAACACTCTGCTGGGAAGTTCTGCTACTGCCAAAACACGCCTGGCATGTGCACTTTTCTTCTAAAACCTCTCTACCATAGCAATATTCTCTGCTTCTTGAAAGCATACCATACACTCTTTCCACTATGCATAGCGAAGAGCACTGCAGTGCACCTAAAGCTAAAGCGAAAGTGTGCACAGCACACCACAGATCTCACTTTGCACTACACCTAGAAATGGCTTCTCTGCATCACTGATATCTAGCACAGAAATCTGCACGACGAATAACTATGTTGTAGCTAAGCTGGTTCTGGCATATCCTGCTTCATACCACTAGTCCCTGACAACCGGTGTTCTGTGCAGAGCACCTCAGTGCAGTGTGGTTTCCTTAATGGCGGTTTGTAGCAAGAAGCGATTTCAGGCTGAGGAGGTGAAGTGCCGTCTACCCCTCTCACAGAACACTCTGCTGGGAAGTTCTGCTACTGCCAAAACACGCCTGGCATGTGCACTTTTCTTCTAAAACCTCTCTACCATAGCAATATTCTCTGCTTCTTGAAAGCATACCATACACTCTTTCCACTATGCATAGCGAAGAGCACTGCAGTGCACCTAAAGCTAAAGCGAAAGTGTGCACAGCACACCACAGATCTCACTTTGCACTACACCTAGAAATGGCTTCTCTGCATCACTGATATCTAGCACAGAAATCTGCACGACGAATAACTATGTTGTAGCTAAGCTGGTTCTGGCATATCCTGCTTCATACCACTAGTCCCTGACAACCGGTATTCTGTGCAGAGCACCTCAGTGCAGTGTGGTTTCCTTAATGGCGGTTTGTAGCAAGAAGCGATTTCAGGCTGAGGAGGTGAAGTGCCGTCTACCCCTCTCACAGAACACTCTGCTGGGAAGTTCTGCTACTGCCAAAACACGCCTGGCATGTGCACTTTTCTTCTAAAACCTCTCTACCATAGCAATATTCTCTGCTTCTTGAAAGCATACCATACACTCTTTCCACTATGCATAGCGAAGAGCACTGCAGTGCACCTAAAGCTAAAGCGAAAGTGTGCACAGCACACCACAGATCTCACTTTGCACTACACCTAGAAATGGCTTCTCTGCATCACTGATATCTAGCACAGAAATCTGCACGACGAATAACTATGTTGTAGCTAAGCTGGTTCTGGCATATCCTGCTTCATACCACTAGTCCCTGACAACCGGTGTTCTGTGCAGAGCACCTCAGTGCAGTGTGGTTTCCTTAATGGCGGTTTGTAGCAGAAGCGATTTCAGGCTGAGGAGGTGAAGTGCCGTCTACCCCTCTCACAGAACACTCTGCTGGGAAGTTCTGCTACTGCCAAAACACGCCTGGCATGTGCACTTTTCTTCTAAAACCTCTCTACCATAGCAATATTCTCTGCTTCTTGAAAGCATACCATACACTCTTTCCACTATGCATAGCGAAGAGCACTGCAGTGCACCTAAAGCTAAAGCGAAAGTGTGCACAGCACACCACAGATCTCACTTTGCACTACACCTAGAAATGGCTTCTCTGCATCACTGATATCTAGCACAGAAATCTGCACGACGAATAACTATGTTGTAGCTAAGCTGGTTCTGGCATATCCTGCTTCATACCACTAGTCCCTGACAACCGGTATTCTGTGCAGAGCACCTCAGTGCAGTGTGGTTTCCTTAATGGCGGTTTGTAGCAAGAAGCGATTTCAGGCTGAGGGAGGTGAAGTGCCGTCTACCCCTCTCACAGAACACTCTGCTGGGAAGTTCTGCTACTGCCAAAACACGCCTGGCATGTGCACTTTTCTTCTAAAACCTCTCTACCATAGCAATATTCTCTGCTTCTTGAAAGCATACCATACACTCTTTCCACTATGCATAGCGAAGAGCACTGCAGTGCACCTAAAGCTAAAGCGAAAGTGTGCACAGCACACCACAGATCTCACTTTGCACTACACCTAGAAATGGCTTCTCTGCATCACTGATATCTAGCACAGAAATCTGCACGACGAATAACTATGTTGTAGCTAAGCTGGTTCTGGCATATCCTGCTTCATACCACTAGTCCCTGACAACCGGTATTCTGTGCAGAGCACCTCAGTGCAGTGTGGTTTCCTTAATGGCGGTTTGTAGCAAGAAGCGATTTCAGGCTGAGGGAGGTGAAGTGCCGTCTACCCCTCTCACAGAACACTCTGCTGGGAAGTTCTGCTACTGCCAAAACACGCCTGGCATGTGCACTTTTCTTCTAAAACCTCTCTACCATAGCAATATTCTCTGCTTCTTGAAAGCATACCATACACTCTTTCCACTATGCATAGCGAAGAGCACTGCAGTGCACCTAAAGCTAAAGCGAAAGTGTGCACAGCACACCACAGATCTCACTTTGCACTACACCTAGAAATGGCTTCTCTGCATCACTGATATCTAGCACAGAAATCTGCACGACGAATAACTATGTTGTAGCTAAGCTGGTTCTGGCATATCCTGCTTCATACCACTAGTCCCTGACAACCGGTGTTCTGTGCAGAGCACCTCAGTGCAGTGTGGTTTCCTTAATGGCGGTTTGTAGCAAGAAGCGATTTCAGGCTGAGGGAGGTGAAGTGCCGTCTACCCCTCTCACAGAACACTCTGCTGGGAAGTTCTGCTACTGCCAAAACACGCCTGGCATGTGCACTTTTCTTCTAAAACCTCTCTACCATAGCAATATTCTCTGCTTCTTGAAAGCATACCATACACTCTTTCCACTATGCATAGCGAAGAGCACTGCAGTGCACCTAAAGCTAAAGCGAAAGTGTGCACAGCACACCACAGATCTCACTTTGCACTACACCTAGAAATGGCTTCTCTGCATCACTGATATCTAGCACAGAAATCTGCACGACGAATAACTATGTTGTAGCTAAGCTGGTTCTGGCATATCCTGCTTCATACCACTAGTCCCTGACAACCGGTGTTCTGTGCAGAGCACCTCAGTGCAGTGTGGTTTCCTTAATGGCGGTTTGTAGCAAGAAGCGATTTCAGGCTGAGGGAGGTGAAGTGCCGTCTACCCCTCTCACAGAACACTCTGCTGGGAAGTTCTGCTACTGCCAAAACACGCCTGGCATGTGCACTTTTCTTCTAAAACCTCTCTACCATAGCAATATTCTCTGCTTCTTGAAAGCATACCATACACTCTTTCCACTATGCATAGCGAAGAGCACTGCAGTGCACCTAAAGCTAAAGCGAAAGTGTGCACAGCACACCACAGATCTCACTTTGCACTACACCTAGAAATGGCTTCTCTGCATCACTGATATCTAGCACAGAAATCTGCACGACGAATAACTATGTTGTAGCTAAGCTGGTTCTGGCATATCCTGCTTCATACCACTAGTCCCTGACAACCGGTGTTCTGTGCAGAGCACCTCAGTGCAGTGTGGTTTCCTTAATGGCGGTTTGTAGCAAGAAGCGATTTCAGGCTGAGGGAGGTGAAGTGCCGTCTACCCCTCTCACAGAACACTCTGCTGGGAAGTTCTGCTACTGCCAAAACACGCCTGGCATGTGCACTTTTCTTCTAAAACCTCTCTACCATAGCAATATTCTCTGCTTCTTGAAAGCATACCATACACTCTTTCCACTATGCATAGCGAAGAGCACTGCAGTGCACCTAAAGCTAAAGCGAAAGTGTGCACAGCACACCACAGATCTCACTTTGCACTACACCTAGAAATGGCTTCTCTGCATCACTGATATCTAGCACAGAAATCTGCACGACGAATAACTATGTTGTAGCTAAGCTGGTTCTGGCATATCCTGCTTCATACCACTAGTCCCTGACAACCGGTGTTCTGTGCAGAGCACCTCAGTGCAGTGTGGTTTCCTTAATGGCGGTTTGTAGCAAGAAGCGATTTCAGGCTGAGGGAGGTGAAGTGCCGTCTACCCCTCTCACAGAACACTCTGCTGGGAAGTTCTGCTACTGCCAAAACACGCCTGGCATGTGCACTTTTCTTCTAAAACCTCTCTACCATAGCAATATTCTCTGCTTCTTGAAAGCATACCATACACTCTTTCCACTATGCATAGAGAAAGAGCATTGCAGTGCACCTAAAGCTAAAGCGAAAGTGTGCACAGCACACCACAGATCTCACTTTGCACTACACCTAGAAATGGCTTCTCTGCATCACTGATATCTAGCACAGAAATCTGCACGACGAATAACTATGTTGTAGCTAAGCTGGTTCTGGCATATCCTGCTTCATACCACTAGTCCCTGACAACCGGTGTTCTGTGCAGAGCACCTCAGTGCAGTGTGGTTTCCTTAATGGCGGTTTGTAGCAAGAAGCGATTTCAGGCTGAGGAGGTGAAGTGCCGTCTACCCCTCTCACAGAACACTCTGCTGGGAAGTTCTGCTACTGCCAAAACACGCCTGGCATGTGCACTTTTCTTCTAAAACCTCTCTACCATAGCAATATTCTCTGCTTCTTGAAAGCATACCATACACTCTTTCCACTATGCATAGCGAAGAGCACTGCAGTGCACCTAAAGCTAAAGCGAAAGTGTGCACAGCACACCACAGATCTCACTTTGCACTACACCTAGAAATGGCTTCTCTGCATCACTGATATCTAGCACAGAAATCTGCACGACGAATAACTATGTTGTAGCTAAGCTGGTTCTGGCATATCCTGCTTCATACCACTAGTCCCTGACAACCGGTGTTCTGTGCAGAGCACCTCAGTGCAGTGTGGTTTCCTTAATGGCGGTTTGTAGCAAGAAGCGATTTCAGGCTGAGGGAGGTGAAGTGCCGTCTACCCCTCTCACAGAACACTCTGCTGGGAAGTTCTGCTACTGCCAAAACACGCCTGGCATGTGCACTTTTCTTCTAAAACCTCTCTACCATAGCAATATTCTCTGCTTCTTGAAAGCATACCATACACTCTTTCCACTATGCATAGCGAAGAGCACTGCAGTGCACCTAAAGCTAAAGCGAAAGTGTGCACAGCACACCACAGATCTCACTTTGCACTACACCTAGAAATGGCTTCTCTGCATCACTGATATCTAGCACAGAAATCTGCACGACGAATAACTATGTTGTAGCTAAGCTGGTTCTGGCATATCCTGCTTCATACCACTAGTCCCTGACAACCGGTGTTCTGTGCAGAGCACCTCAGTGCAGTGTGGTTTCCTTAATGGCGGTTTGTAGCAAGAAGCGATTTCAGGCTGAGGGAGGTGAAGTGCCGTCTACCCCTCTCACAGAACACTCTGCTGGGAAGTTCTGCTACTGCCAAAACACGCCTGGCATGTGCACTTTTCTTCTAAAACCTCTCTACCATAGCAATATTCTCTGCTTCTTGAAAGCATACCATACACTCTTTCCACTATGCATAGCGAAGAGCACTGCAGTGCACCTAAAGCTAAAGCGAAAGTGTGCACAGCACACCACAGATCTCACTTTGCACTACACCTAGAAATGGCTTCTCTGCATCACTGATATCTAGCACAGAAATCTGCACGACGAATAACTATGTTGTAGCTAAGCTGGTTCTGGCATATCCTGCTTCATACCACTAGTCCCTGACAACCGGTGTTCTGTGCAGAGCACCTCAGTGCAGTGTGGTTTCCCTAATGGCGGTTTGTAGCAAGAAGCGATTTCAGGCTGAGGGAGGTGAAGTGCCGTCTACCCCTCTCACAGAACACTCTGCTGGGAAGTTCTGCTACTGCCAAAACACGCCTGGCATGTGCACTTTTCTTCTAAAACCTCTCTACCATAGCAATATTCTCTGCTTCTTGAAAGCATACCATACACTCTTTCCACTATGCATAGCGAAGAGCACTGCAGTGCACCTAAAGCTAAAGCGAAAGTGTGCACAGCACACCACAGATCTCACTTTGCACTACACCTAGAAATGGCTTCTCTGCATCACTGATATCTAGCACAGAAATCTGCACGACGAATAACTATGTTGTAGCTAAGCTGGTTCTGGCATATCCTGCTTCATACCACTAGTCCCTGACAACCGGTATTCTGTGCAGAGCACCTCAGTGCAGTGTGGTTTCCCTAATGGCGGTTTGTAGCAAGAAGCGATTTCTGGCTGAGGGAGGTGAAGTGCCGTCTACCCCTCTCACAGAACACTCTGCTGGGAAGTTCTGCTACTGCCAAAACACGCCTGGCATGTGCACTTTTCTTCTAAAACCTCTCTACCATAGCAATATTCTCTGCTTCTTGAAAGCATACCATACACTCTTTCCACTATGCATAGCGAAGAGCACTGCAGTGCACCTAAAGCTAAAGCGAAAGTGTGCACAGCACACCACAGATCTCACTTTGCACTACACCTAGAAATGGCTTCTCTGCATCACTGATATCTAGCACAGAAATCTGCACGACGAATAACTATGTTGTAGCTAAGCTGGTTCTGGCATATCCTGCTTCATACCACTAGTCCCTGACAGCCGGTATTCTGTGCAGAGCACCTCAGTGCAGTGTGGTTTCCCTAATCGCGGTTTGTAGCAAGAAGCGATTTCTGGCTGAGGGAGGTGAAGTGCCGTCTACCCCTCTCACAGAACACTCTGCTGGGAAGTTCTGCTACTGCCAAAACACGCCTGGCATGTGCACTTTTCTTCTAAAACCTCTCTACCATAGCAATATTCTCTGCTTCTTGAAAGCATACCATACACTCTTTCCACTATGCATAGCGAAGAGCACTGCAGTGCACCTAAAGCTAAAGCGAAAGTGTGCACAGCACACCACAGATCTCACTTTGCACTACACCTAGAAATGGCTTCTCTGCATCACTGATATCTAGCACAGAAATCTGCACGACGAATAACTATGTTGTAGCTAAGCTGGTTCTGGCATATCCTGCTTCATACCACTAGTCCCTGACAACCGGTATTCTGTGCAGAGCACCTCAGTGCAGTGTGGTTTCCCTAATCGCGGTTTGTAGCAAGAAGCGATTTCTGTCTGAGGGAGGTGAAGTGCCGTCTACCCCTCTCACAGAACACTCTGCTGGGAAGTTCTGCTACTGCCAAAACACGCCTGGCATGTGCACTTTTCTTCTAAAACCTCTCTACCATAGCAATATTCTCTGCTTCTTGAAAGCATACCATACACTCTTTCCACTATGCATAGCGAAGAGCACTGCAGTGCACCTAAAGCTAAAGCGAAAGTGTGCACAGCACACCACAGATCTCACTTTGCACTACACCTAGAAATGGCTTCTCTGCATCACTGATATCTAGCACAGAAATCTGCACGACGAATAACTATGTTGTAGCTAAGCTGGTTCTGGCATATCCTGCTTCATACCACTAGTCCCTGACAACCGGTATTCTGTGCAGAGCACCTCAGTGCAGTGTGGTTTCCCTAATCGCGGTTTGTAGCAAGAAGCGATTTCTGTCTGAGGGAGGAGAAGTGCCGTCTACCCCTCTCACAGAACACTCTGCTGGGAAGTTCTGCTACTGCCAAAACACGCCTGGCATGTGCACTTTTCTTCTAAAACCTCTCTACCATAGCAATATTCTCTGCTTCTTGAAAGCATACCATACACTCTTTCCACTATGCATAGCGAAGAGCACTGCAGTGCACCTAAAGCTAAAGCGAAAGTGTGCACAGCACACCACAGATCTCACTTTGCACTACACCTAGAAATGGCTTCTCTGCATCACTGATATCTAGCACAGAAATCTGCACGACGAATAACTATGTTGTAGCTAAGCTGGTTCTGGCATATCCTGCTTCATACCACTAGTCCCTGACAACCGGTATTCTGTGCAGAGCACCTCAGTGCAGTGTGGTTTCCCTAATCGCGGTTTGTAGCAAGAAGCGATTTCAGTGTCTGAGGGAGGTGAAGTGCCGTCTACCCCTCTCACAGAACACTCTGCTGGGAAGTTCTGCTACTGCCAAAACACGCCTGGCATGTGCACTTTTCTTCTAAAACCTCTCTACCATAGCAATATTCTCTGCTTCTTGAAAGCATACCATACACTCTTTCCACTATGCATAGCGAAGAGCACTGCAGTGCACCTAAAGCTAAAGCGAAAGTGTGCACAGCACACCACAGATCTCACTTTGCACTACACCTAGAAATGGCTTCTCTGCATCACTGATATCTAGCACAGAAATCTGCACGACGAATAACTATGTTGTAGCTAAGCTGGTTCTGGCATATCCTGCTTCATACCACTAGTCCCTGACAACCGGTATTCTGTGCAGAGCACCTCAGTGCAGTGTGGTTTCCCTAATCGCGGTTTGTAGCAAGAAGCGATTTCAGTGTCTGAGGGAGGTGAAGTGCCGTCTACCCCTCTCACAGAACACTCTGCTGGGAAGTTCTGCTACTGCCAAAACACGCCTGGCATGTGCACTTTTCTTCTAAAACCTCTCTACCATAGCAATATTCTCTGCTTCTTGAAAGCATACCATACACTCTTTCCACTATGCATAGCGAAGAGCACTGCAGTGCACCTAAAGCTAAAGCGAAAGTGTGCACAGCACACCACAGATCTCACTTTGCACTACACCTAGAAATGGCTTCTCTGCATCACTGATATCTAGCACAGAAATCTGCACGACGAATAACTATGTTGTAGCTAAGCTGGTTCTGGCATATCCTGCTTCATACCACTAGTCCCTGACAACCGGTATTCTGTGCAGAGCACCTCAGTGCAGTGTGGTTTCCCTAATCGCGGTTTGTAGCAGGAAGCGATTTCTGGCTGAGGGAGGTGAAGTGCCGTCTACCCCTCTCACAGAACACTCTGCTGGGAAGTTCTGCTACTGCCAAAACACGCCTGGCATGTGCACTTTTCTTCTAAAACCTCTCTACCATAGCAATATTCTCTGCTTCTTGAAAGCATACCATACACTCTTTCCACTATGCATAGCGAAGAGCACTGCAGTGCACCTAAAGCTAAAGCGAAAGTGTGCACAGCACACCACAGATCTCACTTTGCACTACACCTAGAAATGGCTTCTCTGCATCACTGATATCTAGCACAGAAATCTGCACGACGAATAACTATGTTGTAGCTAAGCTGGTTCTGGCATATCCTGCTTCATACCACTAGTCCTGACAACCGGTATTCTGTGCAGAGCACCTCAGTGCAGTGTGGTTTCCCTAATCGCGGTTTGTAGCAAGAAGCGATTTCTGTCTGAGGGAGGTGAAGTGCCGTCTACCCCTCTCACAGAACACTCTGCTGGGAAGTTCTGCTACTGCCAAAACACGCCTGGCATGTGCACTTTTCTTCTAAAACCTCTCTACCATAGCAATATTCTCTGCTTCTTGAAAGCATACCATACACTCTTTCCACTATGCATAGCGAAGAGCACTGCAGTGCACCTAAAGCTAAAGCGAAAGTGTGCACAGCACACCACAGATCTCACTTTGCACTACACCTAGAAATGGCTTCTCTGCATCACTGATATCTAGCACAGAAATCTGCACGACGAATAACTATGTTGTAGCTAAGCTGGTTCTGGCATATCCTGCTTCATACCACTAGTCCCTGACAACCGGTATTCTGTGCAGAGCACCTCAGTGCAGTGTGGTTTCCCTAATCGCGGTTTGTAGCAAGAAGCGATTTCGTGTCTAAGGGAGGAGAAGTGCCGTCTACCCCTCTCACAGAACACTCTGCTGGGAAGTTCTGCTACTGCCAAAACACGCCTGGCATGTGCACTTTTCTTCTAAAACCTCTCTACCATAGCAATATTCTCTGCTTCTTGAAAGCATACCATACACTCTTTCCACTATGCATAGCGAAGAGCACTGCAGTGCACCTAAAGCTAAAGCGAAAGTGTGCACAGCACACCACAGATCTCACTTTGCACTACACCTAGAAATGGCTTCTCTGCATCACTGATATCTAGCACAGAAATCTGCACGACGAATAACTATGTTGTAGCTAAGCTGGTTCTGGCATATCCTGCTTCATACCACTAGTCCCTGACAACCGGTATTCTGTGCAGAGCACCTCAGTGCAGTGTGGTTTCCCTAATCGCGGTTTGTAGCAGAAGCGATTTCGTGTCTAAGGAGGAGAAGTGCCGTCTACCCCTCTCACAGAACACTCTGCTGGGAAGTTCTGCTACTGCCAAAACACGCCTGGCATGTGCACTTTTCTTCTAAAACCTCTCTACCATAGCAATATTCTCTGCTTCTTGAAAGCATACCATACACTCTTTCCACTATGCATAGCGAAGAGCACTGCAGTGCACCTAAAGCTAAAGCGAAAGTGTGCACAGCACACCACAGATCTCACTTTGCACTACACCTAGAAATGGCTTCTCTGCATCACTGATATCTAGCACAGAAATCTGCACGACGAATAACTATGTTGTAGCTAAGCTGGTTCTGGCATATCCTGCTTCATACCACTAGTCCCTGACAACCGGTATTCTGTGCAGAGCACCTCAGTGCAGTGTGGTTTCCCTAATCGCGGTTTGTAGCAGGAAGCAATTTCTGTCTAAGGGAGGTGAAGTGCCGTCTACCCCTCTCACAGAACACTCTGCTGGGAAGTTCTGCTACTGCCAAAACACGCCTGGCATGTGCACTTTTCTTCTAAAACCTCTCTACCATAGCAATATTCTCTGCTTCTTGAAAGCATACCATACACTCTTTCCACTATGCATAGCGAAGAGCACTGCAGTGCACCTAAAGCTAAAGCGAAAGTGTGCACAGCACACCACAGATCTCACTTTGCACTACACCTAGAAATGGCTTCTCTGCATCACTGATATCTAGCACAGAAATCTGCACGACGAATAACTATGTTGTAGCTAAGCTGGTTCTGGCATATCCTGCTTCATACCACTAGTCCCTGACAACCGGTATTCTGTGCAGAGCACCTCAGTGCAGTGTGGTTTCCCTAATCGCGGTTTGTAGCAAGAAGCGATTTGTGTCTGAGGGAGGAGAAGTGCCGTCTACCCCTCTCACAGAACACTCTGCTGGGAAGTTCTGCTACTGCCAAAACACGCCTGGCATGTGCACTTTTCTTCTAAAACCTCTCTACCATAGCAATATTCTCTGCTTCTTGAAAGCATACCATACACTCTTTCCACTATGCATAGCGAAGAGCACTGCAGTGCACCTAAAGCTAAAGCGAAAGTGTGCACAGCACACCACAGATCTCACTTTGCACTACACCTAGAAATGGCTTCTCTGCATCACTGATATCTAGCACAGAAATCTGCACGACGAATAACTATGTTGTAGCTAAGCTGGTTCTGGCATATCCTGCTTCATACCACTAGTCCCTGACAACCGGTATTCTGTGCAGAGCACCTCAGTGCAGTGTGGTTTCCCTAATCGCGGTTTGTAGCAAGAAGCGATTTGTGTCTAAGGGAGGAGAAGTGCCGTCTACCCCTCTCACAGAACACTCTGCTGGGAAGTTCTGCTACTGCCAAAACACGCCTGGCATGTGCACTTTTCTTCTAAAACCTCTCTACCATAGCAATATTCTCTGCTTCTTGAAAGCATACCATACACTCTTTCCACTATGCATAGCGAAGAGCACTGCAGTGCACCTAAAGCTAAAGCGAAAGTGTGCACAGCACACCACAGATCTCACTTTGCACTACACCTAGAAATGGCTTCTCTGCATCACTGATATCTAGCACAGAAATCTGCACGACGAATAACTATGTTGTAGCTAAGCTGGTTCTGGCATATCCTGCTTCATACCACTAGTCCCTGACAACCGGTATTCTGTGCAGAGCACCTCAGTGCAGTGTGGTTTCCCTAATCGCGGTTTGTAGCAAGAAGCGATTTGTGTCTAAGGAGGTGAAGTGCCGTCTACCCCACTCACAGAGCATTCTGCTGGGAAGTTCTGCTACTGCCAAAACACGCCTGGCATGTGCACTTTTCTTCTAAAACCTCTCTACCATAGCAATATTCTCTGCTTCTTGAAAGCATACCATACACTCTTTCCACTATGCATAGCGAAGAGCACTGCAGTGCACCTAAAGCTAAAGCGAAAGTGTGCACAGCACACCACAGATCTCACTTTGCACTACACCTAGAAATGGCTTCTCTGCATCACTGATATCTAGCACAGAAATCTGCACGACGAATAACTATGTTGTAGCTAAGCTGGTTCTGGCATATCCTGCTTCATACCACTAGTCCCTGACAACCGGTATTCTGTGCAGAGCACCTCAGTGCAGTGTGGTTTCCCTAATCGCGGTTTGTAGCAAGAAGCGATTTGTGTCTAAGGGAGGAGAAGTGCCGTCTACCCCTCTCACAGAACACTCTGCTGGGAAGTTCTGCTACTGCCAAAACACGCCTGGCATGTGCACTTTTCTTCTAAAACCTCTCTACCATAGCAATATTCTCTGCTTCTTGAAAGCATACCATACACTCTTTCCACTATGCATAGCGAAGAGCACTGCAGTGCACCTAAAGCTAAAGCGAAAGTGTGCACAGCACACCACAGATCTCACTTTGCACTACACCTAGAAATGGCTTCTCTGCATCACTGATATCTAGCACAGAAATCTGCACGACGAATAACTATGTTGTAGCTAAGCTGGTTCTGGCATATCCTGCTTCATACCACTAGTCCCTGACAACCGGTATTCTGTGCAGAGCACCTCAGTGCAGTGTGGTTTCCCTAATCGCGGTTTGTAGCAAGAAGCGATTTGTGTCTAAGGGAGGAGAAGTGCCGTCTACCCCTCTCACAGAACACTCTGCTGGGAAGTTCTGCTACTGCCAAAACACGCCTGGCATGTGCACTTTTCTTCTAAAACCTCTCTACCATAGCAATATTCTCTGCTTCTTGAAAGCATACCATACACTCTTTCCACTATGCATA
This sequence comes from Luscinia luscinia, assembly GCA_034336685.1. NCBI lineage: Eukaryota > Metazoa > Chordata > Aves > Passeriformes > Muscicapidae > Luscinia > Luscinia luscinia. The sequence continues at coordinate 44,990 of JAKWBO010000354.1, forward strand.
GCGAAGAGCACTGCAGTGCACCTAAAGCTAAAGCGAAAGTGTGCACAGCACACCACAGATCTCACTTTGCACTACACCTAGAAATGGCTTCTCTGCATCACTGATATCTAGCACAGAAATCTGCACGACGAATAACTATGTTGTAGCTAAGCTGGTTCTGGCATATCCTGCTTCATACCACTAGTCCCTGACAACCGGTATTCTGTGCAGAGCACCTCAGTGCAGTGTGGTTTCCCTAATCGCGGTTTGTAGCAAGAAGCGATTTGTGTCTAAGGGAGGAGAAGTGCCGTCTACCCCTCTCACAGAACACTCTGCTGGGAAGTTCTGCTACTGCCAAAACACGCCTGGCATGTGCACTTTTCTTCTAAAACCTCTCTACCATAGCAATATTCTCTGCTTCTTGAAAGCATACCATACACTCTTTCCACTATGCATAGCGAAGAGCACTGCAGTGCACCTAAAGCTAAAGCGAAAGTGTGCACAGCACACCACAGATCTCACTTTGCACTACACCTAGAAATGGCTTCTCTGCATCACTGATATCTAGCACAGAAATCTGCACGACGAATAACTATGTTGTAGCTAAGCTGGTTCTGGCATATCCTGCTTCATACCACTAGTCCCTGACAACCGGTATTCTGTGCAGAGCACCTCAGTGCAGTGTGGTTTCCCTAATCGCGGTTTGTAGCAAGAAGCGATTTGTGTCTAAGGGAGGAGAAGTGCCGTCTACCCCTCTCACAGAACACTCTGCTGGGAAGTTCTGCTACTGCCAAAACACGCCTGGCATGTGCACTTTTCTTCTAAAACCTCTCTACCATAGCAATATTCTCTGCTTCTTGAAAGCATACCATACACTCTTTCCACTATGCATAGCGAAGAGCACTGCAGTGCACCTAAAGCTAAAGCGAAAGTGTGCACAGCACACCACAGATCTCACTTTGCACTACACCTAGAAATGGCTTCTCTGCATCACTGATATCTAGCACAGAAATCTGCACGACGAATAACTATGTTGTAGCTAAGCTGGTTCTGGCATATCCTGCTTCATACCACTAGTCCCTGACAACCGGTATTCTGTGCAGAGCACCTCAGTGCAGTGTGGTTTCCCTAATCGCGGTTTGTAGCAAGAAGCGATTTGTGTCTGAGGGAGGAGAAGTGCCGTCTACCCCTCTCACAGAACACTCTGCTGGGAAGTTCTGCTACTGCCAAAACACGCCTGGCATGTGCACTTTTCTTCTAAAACCTCTCTACCATAGCAATATTCTCTGCTTCTTGAAAGCATACCATACACTCTTTCCACTATGCATAGCGAAGAGCACTGCAGTGCACCTAAAGCTAAAGCGAAAGTGTGCACAGCACACCACAGATCTCACTTTGCACTACACCTAGAAATGGCTTCTCTGCATCACTGATATCTAGCACAGAAATCTGCACGACGAATAACTATGTTGTAGCTAAGCTGGTTCTGGCATATCCTGCTTCATACCACTAGTCCCTGACAACCGGTATTCTGTGCAGAGCACCTCAGTGCAGTGTGGTTTCCCTAATCGCGGTTTGTAGCAAGAAGCGATTTGTGTCTAAGGGAGGAGAAGTGCCGTCTACCCCTCTCACAGAACACTCTGCTGGGAAGTTCTGCTACTGCCAAAACACGCCTGGCATGTGCACTTTTCTTCTAAAACCTCTCTACCATAGCAATATTCTCTGCTTCTTGAAAGCATACCATACACTCTTTCCACTATGCATAGCGAAGAGCACTGCAGTGCACCTAAAGCTAAAGCGAAGTGTGCACAGCACACCACAGATCTCACTTTGCACTACACCTAGAAATGGCTTCTCTGCATCACTGATATCTAGCACAGAAATCTGCACGACGAATAACTATGTTGTAGCTAAGCTGGTTCTGGCATATCCTGCTTCATACCACTAGTCCCTGACAACCGGTATTCTGTGCAGAGCACCTCAGTGCAGTGTGGTTTCCCTAATCGCGGTTTGTAGCAAGAAGCGATTTGTGTCTAAGGGAGGAGAAGTGCCGTCTACCCCTCTCACAGAACACTCTGCTGGGAAGTTCTGCTACTGCCAAAACACGCCTGGCATGTGCACTTTTCTTCTAAAACCTCTCTACCATAGCAATATTCTCTGCTTCTTGAAAGCATACCATACACTCTTTCCACTATGCATAGCGAAGAGCACTGCAGTGCACCTAAAGCTAAAGCGAAAGTGTGCACAGCACACCACAGATCTCACTTTGCACTACACCTAGAAATGGCTTCTCTGCATCACTGATATCTAGCACAGAAATCTGCACGACGAATAACTATGTTGTAGCTAATGCTGGTTCTGGCATATCCTGCTTCATACCACTAGTCCCTGACAACCGGTATTCTGTGCAGAGCACCTCAGTGCAGTGTGGTTTCCCTAATCGCGGTTTGTAGCAAGAAGCGATTTGTGTCTAAGGGAGGAGAAGTGCCGTCTACCCCTCTCACAGAACACTCTGCTGGGAAGTTCTGCTACTGCCAAAACACGCCTGGCATGTGCACTTTTCTTCTAAAACCTCTCTACCATAGCAATATTCTCTGCTTCTTGAAAGCATACCATACACTCTTTCCACTATGCATAGCGAAGAGCACTGCAGTGCACCTAAAGCTAAAGCGAAAGTGTGCACAGCACACCACAGATCTCACTTTGCACTACACCTAGAAATGGCTTCTCTGCATCACTGATATCTAGCACAGAAATCTGCACGACGAATAACTATGTTGTAGCTAAGCTGGTTCTGGCATATCCTGCTTCATACCACTAGTCCCTGACAACCGGTATTCTGTGCAGAGCACCTCAGTGCAGTGTGGTTTCCCTAATCGCGGTTTGTAGCAAGAAGCGATTTGTGTCTAAGGGAGGAGAAGTGCCGTCTACCCCTCTCACAGAACACTCTGCTGGGAAGTTCTGCTACTGCCAAAACACGCCTGGCATGTGCACTTTTCTTCTAAAACCTCTCTACCATAGCAATATTCTCTGCTTCTTGAAAGCATACCATACACTCTTTCCACTATGCATAGCGAAGAGCACTGCAGTGCACCTAAAGCTAAGCGAAAGTGTGCACAGCACACCACAGATCTCACTTTGCACTACACCTAGAAATGGCTTCTCTGCATCACTGATATCTAGCACAGAAATCTGCACGACGAATAACTATGTTGTAGCTAAGCTGGTTCTGGCATATCCTGCTTCATACCACTAGTCCCTGACAACCGGTATTCTGTGCAGAGCACCTCAGTGCAGTGTGGTTTCCCTAATCGCGGTTTGTAGCAAGAAGCGATTTCTGTCTGAGGGAGGAGAAGTGCCGTCTACCCCTCTCACAGAACACTCTGCTGGGAAGTTCTGCTACTGCCAAAACACGCCTGGCATGTGCACTTTTCTTCTAAAACCTCTCTACCATAGCAATATTCTCTGCTTCTTGAAAGCATACCATACACTCTTTCCACTATGCATAGCGAAGAGCACTGCAGTGCACCTAAAGCTAAAGCGAAAGTGTGCACAGCACACCACAGATCTCACTTTGCACTACACCTAGAAATGGCTTCTCTGCATCACTGATATCTAGCACAGAAATCTGCACGACGAATAACTATGTTGTAGCTAAGCTGGTTCTGGCATATCCTGCTTCATACCACTAGTCCCTGACAACCGGTATTCTGTGCAGAGCACCTCAGTGCAGTGTGGTTTCCCTAATCGCGGTTTGTAGCAGAAGCGATTTCAGTGTCTGAGGAGGTGAAGTGCCGTCTACCCCTCTCACAGAACACTCTGCTGGGAAGTTCTGCTACTGCCAAAACACGCCTGGCATGTGCACTTTTCTTCTAAAACCTCTCTACCATAGCAATATTCTCTGCTTCTTGAAAGCATACCATACACTCTTTCCACTATGCATAGCGAAGAGCACTGCAGTGCACCTAAAGCTAAAGCGAAAGTGTGCACAGCACACCACAGATCTCACTTTGCACTACACCTAGAAATGGCTTCTCTGCATCACTGATATCTAGCACAGAAATCTGCACGACGAATAACTATGTTGTAGCTAAGCTGGTTCTGGCATATCCTGCTTCATACCACTAGTCCCTGACAACCGGTATTCTGTGCAGAGCACCTCAGTGCAGTGTGGTTTCCCTAATCGCGGTTTGTAGCAAGAAGCGATTTCAGGCTGAGGAGGTGAAGTGCCGTCTACCCCTCTCACAGAACACTCTGCTGGGAAGTTCTGCTACTGCCAAAACACGCCTGGCATGTGCACTTTTCTTCTAAAACCTCTCTACCATAGCAATATTCTCTGCTTCTTGAAAGCATACCATACACTCTTTCCACTATGCATAGCGAAGAGCACTGCAGTGCACCTAAAGCTAAAGCGAAAGTGTGCACAGCACACCACAGATCTCACTTTGCACTACACCTAGAAATGGCTTCTCTGCATCACTGATATCTAGCACAGAAATCTGCACGACGAATAACTATGTTGTAGCTAAGCTGGTTCTGGCATATCCTGCTTCATACCACTAGTCCCTGACAACCGGTATTCTGTGCAGAGCACCTCAGTGCAGTGTGGTTTCCCTAATCGCGGTTTTGTAGCAAGAAGCGATTTCTGTCTGAGGGAGGTGAAGTGCCGTCTACCCCTCTCACAGAACACTCTGCTGGGAAGTTCTGCTACTGCCAAAACACGCCTGGCATGTGCACTTTTCTTCTAAAACCTCTCTACCATAGCAATATTCTCTGCTTCTTGAAAGCATACCATACACTCTTTCCACTATGCATAGCGAAGAGCACTGCAGTGCACCTAAAGCTAAAGCGAAAGTGTGCACAGCACACCACAGATCTCACTTTGCACTACACCTAGAAATGGCTTCTCTGCATCACTGATATCTAGCACAGAAATCTGCACGACGAATAACTATGTTGTAGCTAAGCTGGTTCTGGCATATCCTGCTTCATACCACTAGTCCCTGACAGCCGGTATTCTGTGCAGAGCACCTCAGTGCAGTGTGGTTTCCTTAATGGCGGTTTGTAGCAAGAAGCGATTTCAGGCTGAGGGAGGTGAAGTGCCGTCTACCCCTCTCACAGAACACTCTGCTGGGAAGTTCTGCTACTGCCAAAACACGCCTGGCATGTGCACTTTTCTTCTAAAACCTCTCTACCATAGCAATATTCTCTGCTTCTTGAAAGCATACCATACACTCTTTCCACTATGCATAGCGAAGAGCACTGCAGTGCACCTAAAGCTAAAGCGAAAGTGTGCACAGCACACCACAGATCTCACTTTGCACTACACCTAGAAATGGCTTCTCTGCATCACTGATATCTAGCACAGAAATCTGCACGACGAATAACTATGTTGTAGCTAAGCTGGTTCTGGCATATCCTGCTTCATACCACTAGTCCCTGACAACCGGTATTCTGTGCAGAGCACCTCAGTGCAGTGTGGTTTCCTTAATGGCGGTTTGTAGCAAGAAGCGATTTCAGGCTGAGGAGGTGAAGTGCCGTCTACCCCTCTCACAGAACACTCTGCTGGGAAGTTCTGCTACTGCCAAAACACGCCTGGCATGTGCACTTTTCTTCTAAAACCTCTCTACCATAGCAATATTCTCTGCTTCTTGAAAGCATACCATACACTCTTTCCACTATGCATAGCGAAGAGCACTGCAGTGCACCTAAAGCTAAAGCGAAAGTGTGCACAGCACACCACAGATCTCACTTTGCACTACACCTAGAAATGGCTTCTCTGCATCACTGATATCTAGCACAGAAATCTGCACGACGAATAACTATGTTGTAGCTAAGCTGGTTCTGGCATATCCTGCTTCATACCACTAGTCCCTGACAACCGGTATTCTGTGCAGAGCACCTCAGTGCAGTGTGGTTTCCTTAATGGCGGTTTGTAGCAAGAAGCGATTTCAGGCTGAGGGAGGTGAAGTGCCGTCTACCCCTCTCACAGAACACTCTGCTGGGAAGTTCTGCTACTGCCAAAACACGCCTGGCATGTGCACTTTTCTTCTAAAACCTCTCTACCATAGCAATATTCTCTGCTTCTTGAAAGCATACCATACACTCTTTCCACTATGCATAGCGAAGAGCACTGCAGTGCACCTAAAGCTAAAGCGAAAGTGTGCACAGCACACCACAGATCTCACTTTGCACTACACCTAGAAATGGCTTCTCTGCATCACTGATATCTAGCACAGAAATCTGCACGACGAATAACTATGTTGTAGCTAAGCTGGTTCTGGCATATCCTGCTTCATACCACTAGTCCTGACAACCGGTGTTCTGTGCAGAGCACCTCAGTGCAGTGTGGTTTCCTTAATGGCGGTTTTGTAGCAAGAAGCGATTTCAGGCTGAGGGAGGTGAAGTGCCGTCTACCCCTCTCACAGAACACTCTGCTGGGAAGTTCTGCTACTGCCAAAACACGCCTGGCATGTGCACTTTTCTTCTAAAACCTCTCTACCATAGCAATATTCTCTGCTTCTTGAAAGCATACCATACACTCTTTCCACTATGCATAGCGAAGAGCACTGCAGTGCACCTAAAGCTAAAGCGAAAGTGTGCACAGCACACCACAGATCTCACTTTGCACTACACCTAGAAATGGCTTCTCTGCATCACTGATATCTAGCACAGAAATCTGCACGACGAATAACTATGTTGTAGCTAAGCTGGTTCTGGCATATCCTGCTTCATACCACTAGTCCCTGACAACCGGTATTCTGTGCAGAGCACCTCAGTGCAGTGTGGTTTCCTTAATGGCGGTTTGTAGCAAGAAGCGATTTCAGGCTGAGGGAGGTGAAGTGCCGTCTACCCCTCTCACAGAACACTCTGCTGGGAAGTTCTGCTACTGCCAAAACACGCCTGGCATGTGCACTTTTCTTCTAAAACCTCTCTACCATAGCAATATTCTCTGCTTCTTGAAAGCATACCATACACTCTTTCCACTATGCATAGCGAAGAGCACTGCAGTGCACCTAAAGCTAAAGCGAAAGTGTGCACAGCACACCACAGATCTCACTTTGCACTACACCTAGAAATGGCTTCTCTGCATCACTGATATCTAGCACAGAAATCTGCACGACGAATAACTATGTTGTAGCTAAGCTGGTTCTGGCATATCCTGCTTCATACCACTAGTCCCTGACAACCGGTATTCTGTGCAGAGCACCTCAGTGCAGTGTGGTTTCCTTAATGGCGGTTTGTAGCAGAAGCGATTTCAGGCTGAGGAGGTGAAGTGCCGTCTACCCCTCTCACAGAACACTCTGCTGGGAAGTTCTGCTACTGCCAAAACACGCCTGGCATGTGCACTTTTCTTCTAAAACCTCTCTACCATAGCAATATTCTCTGCTTCTTGAAAGCATACCATACACTCTTTCCACTATGCATAGCGAAGAGCACTGCAGTGCACCTAAAGCTAAAGCGAAAGTGTGCACAGCACACCACAGATCTCACTTTGCACTACACCTAGAAATGGCTTCTCTGCATCACTGATATCTAGCACAGAAATCTGCACGACGAATAACTATGTTGTAGCTAAGCTGGTTCTGGCATATCCTGCTTCATACCACTAGTCCCTGACAACCGGTGTTCTGTGCAGAGCACCTCAGTGCAGTGTGGTTTCCTTAATGGCGGTTTGTAGCAAGAAGCGATTTCAGGCTGAGGAGGTGAAGTGCCGTCTACCCCTCTCACAGAACACTCTGCTGGGAAGTTCTGCTACTGCCAAAACACGCCTGGCATGTGCACTTTTCTTCTAAAACCTCTCTACCATAGCAATATTCTCTGCTTCTTGAAAGCATACCATACACTCTTTCCACTATGCATAGCGAAGAGCACTGCAGTGCACCTAAAGCTAAAGCGAAAGTGTGCACAGCACACCACAGATCTCACTTTGCACTACACCTAGAAATGGCTTCTCTGCATCACTGATATCTAGCACAGAAATCTGCACGACGAATAACTATGTTGTAGCTAAGCTGGTTCTGGCATATCCTGCTTCATACCACTAGTCCCTGACAACCGGTGTTCTGTGCAGAGCACCTCAGTGCAGTGTGGTTTCCTTAATGGCGGTTTGTAGCAAGAAGCGATTTCAGGCTGAGGGAGGTGAAGTGCCGTCTACCCCTCTCACAGAACACTCTGCTGGGAAGTTCTGCTACTGCCAAAACACGCCTGGCATGTGCACTTTTCTTCTAAAACCTCTCTACCATAGCAATATTCTCTGCTTCTTGAAAGCATACCATACACTCTTTCCACTATGCATAGCGAAGAGCACTGCAGTGCACCTAAAGCTAAAGCGAAAGTGTGCACAGCACACCACAGATCTCACTTTGCACTACACCTAGAAATGGCTTCTCTGCATCACTGATATCTAGCACAGAAATCTGCACGACGAATAACTATGTTGTAGCTAAGCTGGTTCTGGCATATCCTGCTTCATACCACTAGTCCCTGACAACCGGTGTTCTGTGCAGAGCACCTCAGTGCAGTGTGGTTTCCTTAATGGCGGTTTGTAGCAAGAAGCGATTTCAGGCTGAGGGAGGTGAAGTGCCGTCTACCCCTCTCACAGAACACTCTGCTGGGAAGTTCTGCTACTGCCAAAACACGCCTGGCATGTGCACTTTTCTTCTAAAACCTCTCTACCATAGCAATATTCTCTGCTTCTTGAAAGCATACCATACACTCTTTCCACTATGCATAGCGAAGAGCACTGCAGTGCACCTAAAGCTAAAGCGAAAGTGTGCACAGCACACCACAGATCTCACTTTGCACTACACCTAGAAATGGCTTCTCTGCATCACTGATATCTAGCACAGAAATCTGCACGACGAATAACTATGTTGTAGCTAAGCTGGTTCTGGCATATCCTGCTTCATACCACTAGTCCCTGACAACCGGTGTTCTGTGCAGAGCACCTCAGTGCAGTGTGGTTTCCTTAATGGCGGTTTGTAGCAGAAGCGATTTCAGGCTGAGGGAGGTGAAGTGCCGTCTACCCCTCTCACAGAACACTCTGCTGGGAAGTTCTGCTACTGCCAAAACACGCCTGGCATGTGCACTTTTCTTCTAAAACCTCTCTACCATAGCAATATTCTCTGCTTCTTGAAAGCATACCATACACTCTTTCCACTATGCATAGCGAAGAGCACTGCAGTGCACCTAAAGCTAAAGCGAAAGTGTGCACAGCACACCACAGATCTCACTTTGCACTACACCTAGAAATGGCTTCTCTGCATCACTGATATCTAGCACAGAAATCTGCACGACGAATAACTATGTTGTAGCTAAGCTGGTTCTGGCATATCCTGCTTCATACCACTGGTCCCTGACAGCCGGTGTTCTGTGCAGAGCAC
>JAKWBO010000355.1:5000-54284 GCA_034336685.1 Luscinia luscinia
CCGGCCGTGGCGGCACACCCAGAGGCACACGCAGACAGTTCTGCACGCCCACCCACGGGTGGGCCGGCCGTGGCGGCACACCCAGAGGCAACCGCAGGCCCTTCTGCACGCCCACCCACGGGTGGGCCGGCCGTGGCGGCACACCCAGAGGCAACCGCAGGCCCTTCTGCACGCCCACCCACGGGTGGGCCGGCCGTGGCGGCACACCCAGAGGCAACCGCAGGCCCTTCTGCACGCCCACCCACGGGTGGGCCGGCCGTGGCGGCACACCCAGAGGCAACACGCAGGCACTTCTGCACGCCCACCCACGGGTGGGCCGGCCGTGGCGGCACACCCAGAGGCAAACGCAGGCCCTTCTGCACGCCCACCTACGGGTGGTCCGGCAGGGGCGGCACACCCAGAGGCAACCGCAGGCCTTTCTGCACGCCCACCCACGGGTGGGCCGGCCGTGGCGGCACACCCAGAGGCAACCGCAAACCCTTCTGCACGCCCACCCATTGGTGGGCCGGCCGTGGTGGCACACCAAGAGGCAAACGCAGGCCCTTCTGCACGCCCACCCACGGGTGGGCCAGCCGTGGCGGCACACCCAGAGGCACACGCAGGCCCTTCTGCACGCTCAGCCACGGGTGGGCCGGTCGTGGCGGCACACCCAGAGGCAACCGCAAACCTTTCTGCACGCCCACCCACGGGTGAGCCGGCCGTGGCGGCACACTCAGTGGCACACGCAAACAGTTCTGCACGCCCACCCATGGGTGGGCCGGCCGTGGCGGCACAGCCAGTGGCACACGCAAACAGTTCTGCACGCCCACCCACGGGTGGGCCGGCCGTGGCGGCACACCCAGTGGCAAACCCAGGCCCTTCTGCACGCCCACCTACGGGTGGTCCGGCAGGGGCGGCACACCCAGAGGCAACCGCAGGCCTTTCTGCTCGCCCACCCACGGGTGGGCCGGCCGTGGCGGTACACCCAAAGGCAACCGCAAACCCTTCTGCACGCCCACCCATGGGTGGGCCGGCCGTGGCGGCACACCAAGATGCAACCGCAGGCCCTTCTGCACGCCCACCCACGGGTGGGCCGACTGTGGCGGCAGACCCAGAGGCACACAAAGGCCCTTCTGCACGCTCAGCCACGGGTGGGTCGGTCGTGGCGGCACACACAGAGGCAACCGCAAACCCTTCTGCACGCCCACCCACGGGTGGGCCGGCCGTGGCGGCACACCCAGAGGCACACGCAAACAGTTCTGCACGCCCACCCACAGGTGGGCCGGCCGTGGCGGCACACCCAGAGGCAACCGCAAACCTTTCTGCACGCCCACCCACGGGTGAGCCGGTTGTGTCGGCACACCCAGTGGCACACGCAAACAGTTCTGCACGCCCACCCACGGGTGGGCCAGCCGTGGCGGCACACCCAGTGGCACAAGCAAACATTTCTGCACGCCCACCCACGGGTGGGCCGGCCGTGGCGGCACACCCAGAGGCTACACGCAGGCCTTTCTTCACGCCCACCCACGGGTGGGCCGGCCGTGGCGGCACACCCAGAGGCAACCGCAGGCCCTTCTGCACGCCCACCCACGGGTGGGCCGGCCGTGGCGCCACACCCGGAGGCAACCGCAAACCCTACTGGACGCCCACCCATGGGTAAGCCGGCCGTGGCGGCACACCCAGAGGCACACGCAAACAGTTCTGCACGCCCACCCACAGGTTGGCCGGCCGTTGCGGCACACCAAGAGGCAACCGCAGGCTCTTCTGCACGCCCACCCACGGGTGGGCCGGCCGTGGCGGCACACCCAGAGGCAACCGCAGGCCCTTCTGCACGCCCACCCACGGGTGGGCCGGCCGTGGCGGCACACCCAGAGGCACACAAAGGCCCTTCTTCACGCTAGGCCACGGGTGGGCCGGTCGTGGCGGCACACGTAGTGGCAAACCCAGGCCCTTCTGCACGCCCACCCACGGGTGAGCCGGCCGTGGCGGCACACTCAGTGGCACACGCAAACAGTTCTGCACGCCCACCCACGGGTGGGCCAGCCGTGGCGGCACAGCCAGAGGCACACGCAAACAGTTCTGCACGCCCACCCACGGGTGGGCCGGCCGTGGCGGCACACCCAGAGGCTCACGCAGGCCCTTCTGCACGCCCACCCACGGGTGGGCTGGCCGTGGCGGCACACCCAGAGGCAACCGCAGGCCCTTCTGCACGCCCACCCACGGGTGGGCCGGCCGTGGCTGCACACCCAGAGGCAACCGCAGGCCCTTCTGCACGCCCACCCACGGGTGGGCCGGCCGTGGCGGCACACCCAGAGGCAACCGCAAACCCTTCTGCACGCCCACCCACGGGTGGGCCGGCCGTGGCGGCACACCCAGAGGCAACCGCAGGCCCTTCTGCACGCCCACCCACGGGTGGGCCGGCCGTGGCGGCACACCCAGAGGCACACAAAGGCCCTTCTGCACGCTCAGCCACGGGTGGGCCGGTCGTGGCGGCACACCCAGAGGCAACCGCAAACCCTTCTGCACGCCCACCCACGGGTGAGCCGGCCGTGGCGGCACACCCAGTGGCACACGCAAACAGTTCTGCACGCCCACCCACGGGTGGGCCGGCCGTGGCGGCACACCCAGTGGCACACGCAAACAGTTCTGCACGCCCACCCACGGGTGGGCCGGCCGTGGCGGCACACCCAGAGGCACACGCAGGCCCTTCTGCACGCCCACCCACGGGTGGGCCGGCCGTGGCGGCACACCCAGAGGCAACCGCAGGCCCTTCTGCACGCCCACCCACGGGTGGGCCGGCCGTGGCGGCACACCCAGAGGCAACCGCAAACCCTTCTGCACGCCCACCCACGGGTGAGCCGGCCGTGGCGGCACACCCAGTGGCACACGCAAACAGTTCTGCACGCCCACCCACGGGTGGGCCGGCCGTGGCGGCACACCCAGAGGCACACGCAAACACTTCTGCACGCCCACCCACGGGTGGGCCGGCCGTGGCGGCACACCCAGAGGCAACACGCAGGCACGTTCTGCACGCCCACCCACGGGTGGGCCGGCCGTGGCGGCACACCCAGAGGCAACCGCAAGCCCTTCTGCACGCCCACCCACGGGTAGGCCGGCCGTGGCGGCACACCCAGTGGCACACGCAAACAGTTCTGCACGCCCACCCACGGGTGGGCCGGCCGTGGCGGCACACCCAGAGGCAAACGCAGGCCCTTCTGCACGCCCACCCACGGGTGGGCCGGCCGTGGCGGCACACCCAGAGGCAAACGCAGGCCCTTCTGCACGCCCACCCACGGGTGGGCCGGCCGTGGCGGCACACCCAGAGGCAACCGCAAAGCCTTCTGCACGCCCACCCACGGGTGGGCCGGCCGTGGCGGCACACCCAGAGGCAAACGCAGACCCTTCTGCACGCCCACCCACGGGTGGGCCGGCCGTGGCGGCACACCCAGAGGCAACCGCAAATCCTTCTGCACGCCCACCCACGGGTGGGCCGGCCGTGGCGGCACACCCAGAGGCACATGCAGGCCCTTCTGCACGCCCACCCACGGGTGGGCCGGCCGTGGCGGCACAGCCAGTGGCACACGCAAACAGTTCTGCACGCCCACCCACGGGTGGGCCGGCCGTGGCGGCACACCCAGAGGCAACACGCAGGCAGTTCTGCACGCCCACCCACGGGTGGGCCGGCCGTGGCGGCACACACAGAGGCAATCGCAGGCCCTTCTGCACGCCCACCCACGGGTGGGCCGGCTGTGGCGGCACACCCAGAGGCAACCGCAGGCGCTTCTGCACGCCCACTTACGGGTGGGCCGGCCGTGGCGACACACTCAGTGGCACACGCAAACAGTTCTGCACGCCCAGCCACGGGTGGGCCGGCCGTGGCGGCACACCCAGTGGCACACGCAAACAGTTCTGCACGCCCACCCACGGGTGGGCCGGCCGTGGCGGCACACCCAGAGGCTCACGCAGGCCCTTCTGCACGCCCACCCACGGGTGGGCCGGCCGTGGCGGCACACCCAGAGGCAAACGCAGGCCCTTCTGCACGCCCACCCATGGGTAAGCCGGCCGTGGCGGCACAGCCAGTGGCACACGCAAACAGTTCTGCACGCCCACCCATGGGTGGGCCGGCCGTGGCGGCACACCCAGAGGCAAACGCAGGCACTTCTGCACGCCCACCCACGGGTGGGCCGGCCGTGGCGGCACACCCAAAGGCAACCGCAGGCCCTTCTGCACGCCCACCCACGGGTGGGCCGGCCGTGGCAACACACCCAGAGGCAACCGCAGGCCCTTCTGCACGCCCACCCACGAGTGGGCCGGCCGTGGCGGCACACCCAGAGGCAACCGCAAAGCCTTCTGTACTCCCACCCACGGGTGAGCCCGCCGTGGCGGCACACCCAGTGGCACACGCATACAGTTCTGCACGCCCACCCACGGGTGAGCCGGCCGTGGCAGCACACTCAGTGGCACAAGCAAACAGTTCTGCACGACCACCCACGGGTGGGCCGGCCGTGGCGGCACACCCAGAGGCAACCGCAGGCCCTTCTGCACGCCCACCCACGGGTGGGCCGGCCGTGGCGGCACACCCAGAGGCAACACGCAGACGCTTCTGCACGCCCACCCACGGGTGGGCCGGCCGTGGCGGCACACCCAGAGGCACACGCAAACAGTTCTGCACGCCCACCCACGGGTGGGCCGGCCGTGGCGGCACACCCAGAGGCAACACGCAGGCCCTTCTGCACGCCCACCCACGGGTGGGCCGGCCGTGGCGGCACACCCAGTGGCACACGCAAACAGTTCTGCACGCCCACCCACGGGTGGGCCGGCCGTGGCGGCACACCCAGAGGCAACACGCAGGCACTTCTGCACGCCCACCCACGGGTGGGCCGGCCGTGGCGGCACACCCAGAGGCAACACGCAGGCCCTTCTGCACGCCCACCCACGGGTGGGCCGGCCGTGGCGGCACACCCAGAGGCAACACGCAAACCCTTCTGCACGCCCACCCACGGGTGGGCCGGCCGTGGCGGCACACCCAGAGGCAACACGCAAGCCCTTCTGCACGCCCACCCACGGGTGGGCCGGCCGTGGCGGCACACCCAGAGGCACACCGCAAACAGTTCTGCACGCCCACCCACGGGTGGGCCGGCCGTGGCGGCACACCCAGAGGCAACACGCAGACCGTTCTGCACGCCCACCCACGGGTGGGCCGGCCGTGGCGGCACACCCAGTGGCACACGCAAACAGTTCTGCACGCCCACCCACGGGTGGGCCGGCCGTGGCGGCACACCCAGAGGCAACACGCAAACAGTTCTGCACGCCCACCCACGGGTGGGCCGGCCGTGGCGGCACACCCAGAGGCAACACGCAGGCCCTTCTGCACGCCCACTCCACGGGTGGGCCGGCCGTGGCGGCACACCCAGAGGCACACGCAAACAGTTCTGCACGCCCACCCACGGGTGGGCCGGCCGTGGCGGCACACCCAGAGGCAACACGCAGACACTTCTGCACGCCCACCCACGGGTGGGCCGGCCGTGGCGGCACACCCAGAGGCACACCGCAAACAGTTCTGCACGCCCACCCACGGGTGGGCCGGCCGTGGCGGCACACCCAGAGGCACACGCAGACAGCTTCTGCACGCCCACCCACGGGTGGGCCGGCCGTGGCGGCACACCCAGAGGCACACGCAAACAGTTCTGCACGCCCACTCCACGGGTGGGCCGGCCGTGGCGGCACACCCAGAGGCAACACGCAGACCCTTCTGCACGCCCACCCACGGGTGGGCCGGCCGTGGCGGCACACCCAGTGGCACACGCAAACAGTTCTGCACGCCCACCCACGGGTGGGCCGGCCGTGGCGGCACACCCAGTGGCACACGCAAACAGTTCTGCACGCCCACCCACGGGTGGGCCGGCCGTGGCGGCACACCCAGAGGCAACCGCAGGCCCTTCTGCACGCCCACCCACGGGTGGGCCGGCCGTGGCGGCACACCCAGAGGCACACGCAAACAGTTCTGCACGCCCACCCACGGGTGGGCCGGCCGTGGCGGCACACCCAGAGGCACACGCAGACACTTCTGCACGCCCACCCACGGGTGGGCCGGCCGTGGCGGCACACCCAGAGGCAACACGCAAACACTTCTGCACGCCCACCCACGGGTGGGCCGGCCGTGGCGGCACACCCAGAGGCAACACGCAAACCCTTCTGCACGCCCACCCACGGGTGGGCCGGCCGTGGCGGCACACCCAGTGGCACACGCAAACAGTTCTGCACGCCCACCCACGGGTGGGCCGGCCGTGGCGGCACACCCAGTGGCACACGCAAACAGTTCTGCACGCCCACCCACGGGTGGGCCGGCCGTGGCGGCACACCCAGAGGCAACCGCAGGCCCTTCTGCACGCCCACCCACGGGTGGGCCGGCCGTGGCGGCACACCCAGAGGCAACACGCAAACTCTTCTGCACGCCCACCCACGGGTGGGCCGGCCGTGGCGGCACACCCAGTGGCACACGCAAACAGTTCTGCACGCCCACCCACGGGTGGGCCGGCCGTGGCGGCACACCCAGAGGCACACGCAGGCCCTTCTGCACGCCCACCCACGGGTGGGCCGGCCGTGGCGGCACACCCAGAGGCACACGCAAACAGTTCTGCACGCCCACCCACGGGTGGGCCGGCCGTGGCGGCACACCCAGAGGCACACGCAGGCTCTTCTGCACGCCCACCCACGGGTGGGCCGGCCGTGGCGGCACACCCAGAGGCAACCCCAGGCACTTCTGCACGCCCACCCACGGGTGGGCCGGCCGTGGCGGCACACCCAGAGGCAACACGCAAACCCTTCTGCACGCCCACCCACGGGTGGGCCGGCCGTGGCGGCACACCCAGTGGCACACGCAAACAGTTCTGCACGCCCACCCACGGGTGGGCCGGCCGTGGCGGCACACCCAGTGGCACACTGCAAACAGTTCTGCACGCCCACCCACGGGTGGGCCGGCCGTGGCGGCACACCCAGAGGCAACCGCAGGCACTTCTGCACGCCCACCCACGGGTGGGCCGGCCGTGGCGGCACACCCAGAGGCAACCCGCAGGCCCTTCTGCACGCCCACCCACGGGTGGGCCGGCCGTGGCGGCACACCCAGAGGCAACACGCAGACCCTTCTGCACGCCCACCCACGGGTGGGCCGGCCGTGGCGGCACACCCAGAGGCACACGCAAACAGTTCTGCACGCCCACCCACGGGTGGGCCGGCCGTGGCGGCACACCCAGAGGCACACGCAAACAGTTCTGCACGCCCACCCACGGGTGGGCCGGCCGTGGCGGCACACCCAGAGGCACACGCAAACAGTTCTGCACGCCCACCCACGGGTGGGCCGGCCGTGGCGGCACACCCAGAGGCACACGCAAACAGTTCTGCACGCCCACCCACGGGTGGGCCGGCCGTGGCGGCACACCCAGAGGCAACACGCAAACCCTTCTGCACGCCCACCCACGGGTGGGCCGGCCGTGGCGGCACACCCAGAGGCACACGCAAACAGTTCTGCACGCCCACCCACGGGTGGGCCGGCCGTGGCGGCACACCCAGTGGCATCACGCAAACAGTTCTGCACGCCCACCCACGGGTGGGCCGGCCGTGGCGGCACATCCAGTGGCACACGCAAACAGTTCTGCACGCCCACCCACGGGTGGGCCGGCCGTGGCGGCACACCCAGAGGCACACGCAGACCCTTCTGCACGCCCACCCACGGGTGGGCCGGCCGTGGCGGCACACCCAGAGGCACACGCAAACCCTTCTGCACGCCCACCCACGGGTGGGCCGGCCGTGGCGGCACACCCAGTGGCACACGCAAACAGTTCTGCACGCCCACCCACGGGTGGGCCGGCCGTGGCGGCACACCCAGAGGCAACTGCAGGCCCTTCTGCACGCCCACCCACGGGTGGGCCGGCCGTGGCGGCACACCCAGAGGCACACGCAAACAGTTCTGCACGCCCACCCACGGGTGGGCCGGCCGTGGCGGCACACCCAGAGGCAACCGCAAACTTTTCTGCACGCCCACCCACGGGTGGGCCGGCCGTGGCGGCACACCCAGTGGCACACGCAAACAGTTCTGCACGCCCACCCACGGGTGGGCCGGCCGTGGCGGCACACCCAGTGGCACACGCAAACAGTTCTGCACGCCCACCCACGGGTGGGCCGGCCGTGGCGGCACACCCAGTGGCACACGCAAACAGTTCTGCACGCCCACCCACGGGTGGGCCGGCCGTGGCGGCACACCCAGAGGCAACACGCAAACCCTTCTGCACGCCCACCCACGGGTGGGCCGGCCGTGGCGGCACACCCAGAGGCAACCCCAGGCTTTTCTGCACGCCCACCCACGGGTGGGCCGGCCGTGGCGGCACACCCCGTGGCACACGCAAGCTCTTCTGCACGCCCACCCACGGGTGGGCCGGCCGTGCGGCACATCCAGTGGCATACGCAAACAGTTCTGCACGCCCACCACGGGTGAACCGGCCGTGGAGGCACACCCAGAGGCAACCGCAGGCCCTTCTGCACACTCCATCCACGGGTGGGCCGGCCGTGGCGGCACACCCAATGGCACACGCAAACAATTCTACACGCCCACTCCACGGGTGGGCCGGCCGTGGCGGCACACCCAGTGGCACACGCAAACAGTTCTGCACGCCGACCCACGGGTGGGCCGGCCGTGGCGGCACACCCAGAGGCTACACGCAGGCCCTTCTGCACGCCCACCCACGGGTGGGCCGGCCGTGGCGGCACACCCAGAGGCAACCGCAGGCCCTTCTGCACGCCCACCCACGGGTGGGCCGGCCGTGGCGGCACACCCAGAGGCAACCGCAGGCCTTTCTGCACGCCCACCCACGGGTGGGCCGGCCGTGGCGGCACACCCAGAGGCACACGCAAACAGTTCTGCACGCCCACCCACGGGTGGGCCGGCCGTGGCGGCACACCCAGAGGCAACCGCAGACCCTTCTGCACGCCCACCCACGGGTGGGCCGGCCGTGGCGGCACACCCAGTGGCACACGCAAAGAGTTCTGCACGCCACCCACGAGTGGGCCGGCCGTGGCGGCACACCCAGTGGCACACGCAAACAGTTCTGCACGCCCACCCACGGGTGGGCCGGCCGTGGCGGCACACCCAGAGGCACACGCAAACAGTTCTGCACGCCCACCCACGGGTGGGCCGGCCGTGGCGGCACACCCAGAGGCAACCGCAGGCCCTTCTGCACGCCCACCCACGGGTGGGCCGGCCGTGGCGGCACAGCCAGTGGCACACGCAAACAGTTCTGCACGCCCACCCACGGGCGGGCCGGCCGTGGCGGCACACCCAGAGGAACCGCAAACCCTTCTGCACGCCCACCCACGGGTGGGCCGGCCGTGGCGGCACACCCAGAGGCACACGCAAACAGTTCTGCACGCCCACCCACGGGTGGGCCGGCCGTGGCGGCACACCCAGTGGCACACGCAAACAGTTCTGCACGCCCACCCACGGGTGGGCCGGCCGTGGCGGCACACCCAGTGGCACACGCAAACAGTTCTGCACGCCCACCCACGGGTGGGCCGGCCGTGGCGGCACACCCAGAGGCACACGCAAACAGTTCTGCACGCCCACCCACGGGTGGGCCGGCCGTGGCGGCACACCCAGAGGCAACACGCAAACCGTTCTGCACGCCCACTCCACGGGTGGGCCGGCCGTGGCGGCACACCCAGAGGCAACACGCAAACCGTTCTGCACGCCCACCCACGGGTGGGCCGGCCGTGGCGGCACACCCAGAGGCACACGCAAACAGTTCTGCACGCCCACCCACGGGTGGGCCGGCCGTGGCGGCACACCCAGTGGCACACGCAAACAGTTCTGCACGCCCACCCACGGGTGGGCCGGCCGTGGCGGCACACCCAGAGGCAACACGCAGACCGTTCTGCACGCCCACCCACGGGTGGGCCGGCCGTGGCGGCACACCCAGAGGCACACGCAAGCAGCTTCTGCACGCCCACCCACGGGTGGGCCGGCCGTGGCGGCACACCCAGTGGCACACGCAAACAGTTCTGCACGCCCACCCACGGGTGGGCCGGCCGTGGCGGCACACCCAGTGGCACACGCAAACAGTTCTGCACGCCCACCCACGGGTGGGCCGGCCGTGGCGGCACACCCAGAGGCAACCGCAAACCTTTCTGCACGCCCACTCCACGGGTGGGCCGGCCGTGGCGGCACACCCAGAGGCACACGCAAACAGTTCTGCACGCCCACCCACGGGTGGGCCGGCCGTGGCGGCACACCCAGAGGCAACACGCAGACCGTTCTGCACGCCCACCCACGGGTGGGCCGGCCGTGGCGGCACACCCAGAGGCAACACGCAAGCCGTTCTGCACGCCCACCCACGGGTGGGCCGGCCGTGGCGGCACACCCAGAGGCACACGCAAACAGTTCTGCACGCCCACCCACGGGTGGGCCGGCCGTGGCGGCACACCCAGAGGCAACACGCAGGCCCTTCTGCACGCCCACCCACGGGTGGGCCGGCCGTGGCGGCACACCCAGAGGCAACACGCAGACACTTCTGCACGCCCACCCACGGGTGGGCCGGCCGTGGCGGCACACCCAGTGGCACACGCAAACAGTTCTGCACGCCCACCCACGGGTGGGCCGGCCGTGGCGGCACACCCAGAGGCAACACGCAGACAGTTCTGCACGCCCACCCACGGGTGGGCCGGCCGTGGCGGCACACCCAGAGGCAACCGCAAACCCTTCTGCACGCCCACCCACGGGTGGGCCGGCCGTGGCGGCACACCCAGAGGCACACGCAAGCAGTTCTGCACGCCCACCCACGGGTGGGCCGGCCGTGGCGGCACACCCAGAGGCAACCGCAGACCCTTCTGCACGCCCACCCACGGGTGGGCCGGCCGTGGCGGCACACCCAGTGGCACACGCAAACAGTTCTGCACGCCCACCCACGGGTGGGCCGGCCGTGGCGGCACACCCAGTGGCACACGCAAACAGTTCTGCACGCCCACCCACGGGTGGGCCGGCCGTGGCGGCACACCCAGAGGCAACACGCAGACCCTTCTGCACGCCCACCCACGGGTGGGCCGGCCGTGGCGGCACACCCAGTGGCACACGCAAACAGTTCTGCACGCCCACTCCACGGGTGGGCCGGCCGTGGCGGCACACCCAGAGGCACACGCAGACAGCTTCTGCACGCCCACCCACGGGTGGGCCGGCCGTGGCGGCACACCCAGAGGCACACGCAAGCCCTTCTGCACGCCCACCCACGGGTGGGCCGGCCGTGGCGGCACACCCAGAGGCAACACGCAGACCCTTCTGCACGCCCACCCACGGGTGGGCCGGCCGTGGCGGCACACCCAGAGGCAACACGCAAACACTTCTGCACGCCCACCCACGGGTGGGCCGGCCGTGGCGGCACACCCAGAGGCACACGCAAACCCTTCTGCACGCCCACCCACGGGTGGGCCGGCCGTGGCGGCACACCCAGAGGCACACGCAGGCCCTTCTGCACGCCCACCCACGGGTGGGCCGGCCGTGGCGGCACACCCAGTGGCACACGCAAACAGTTCTGCACGCCCACCCACGGGTGGGCCGGCCGTGGCGGCACACCCAGAGGCACACCGCAAACCCTTCTGCACGCCCACCCACGGGTGGGCCGGCCGTGGCGGCACACCCAGAGGCAACACGCAAGCCGTTCTGCACGCCCACCCACGGGTGGGCCGGCCGTGGCGGCACACCCAGTGGCACACGCAAACAGTTCTGCACGCCCACCCACGGGTGGGCCGGCCGTGGCGGCACACCCAGAGGCAACCGCAGGCCCTTCTGCACGCCCACCCACGGGTGGGCCGGCCGTGGCGGCACACCCAGAGGCACACGCAAACAGTTCTGCACGCCCACCCACGGGTGGGCCGGCCGTGGCGGCACACCCAGAGGCAACACGCAAACAGCTTCTGCACGCCCACCCACGGGTGGGCCGGCCGTGGCGGCACACCCAGTGGCACACGCAAACAGTTCTGCACGCCCACCCACGGGTGGGCCGGCCGTGGCGGCACACCCAGAGGCAACACGCAAACCCTTCTGCACGCCCACCCACGGGTGGGCCGGCCGTGGCGGCACACCCAGAGGCAACACGCAGGCCCTTCTGCACGCCCACCCACGGGTGGGCCGGCCGTGGCGGCACACCCAGAGGCAACACGCAAACCCTTCTGCACGCCCACCCACGGGTGGGCCGGCCGTGGCGGCACACCCAGTGGCACACGCAAACAGTTCTGCACGCCCACCCACGGGTGGGCCGGCCGTGGCGGCACACCCAGAGGCAACACGCAGGCCGTTCTGCACGCCCACCCACGGGTGGGCCGGCCGTGGCGGCACACCCAGAGGCAACCCCAGGCCCTTCTGCACGCCCACCCACGGGTGGGCCGGCCGTGGCGGCACACCCAGAGGCAACCGCAGGCCCTTCTGCACGCCCACCCACGGGTGGGCCGGCCGTGGCGGCACACCCAGAGGCAACCGCAAACCCTTCTGCACGCCCACCCACGGGTGGGCCGGCCGTGGCGGCACACCCAGTGGCACACGCAAACAGTTCTGCACGCCCACCCACGGGTGGGCCGGCCGTGGCGGCACACCCAGAGGCACACGCAGGCCCTTCTGCACGCCCACCCACGGGTGGGCCGGCCGTGGCGGCACACCCAGAGGCAACACGCAGGCCCTTCTGCACGCCCACCCACGGGTGGGCCGGCCGTGGCGGCACACCCAGAGGCAACACGCAAGCCGTTCTGCACGCCCACCCACGGGTGGGCCGGCCGTGGCGGCACACCCAGTGGCACACGCAAACAGTTCTGCACGCCCACCCACGGGTGGGCCGGCCGTGGCGGCACACCCAGAGGCACACGCAGGCCCTTCTGCACGCCCACCCACGGGTGGGCCGGCCGTGGCGGCACACCCAGAGGCACACCGCAAAGCCCTTCTGCACGCCCACCCACGGGTGGGCCGGCCGTGGCGGCACACCCAGTGGCACACGCAAACAGTTCTGCACGCCCACCCACGGGTGGGCCGGCCGTGGCGGCACACCCAGTGGCACACGCAAACAGTTCTGCACGCCCACCCACGGGTGGGCCGGCCGTGGCGGCACACCCAGAGGCAACACGCAAGCCCTTCTGCACGCCCACCCACGGGTGGGCCGGCCGTGGCGGCACACCCAGAGGCAACACGCAGACCCTTCTGCACGCCCACCCACGGGTGGGCCGGCCGTGGCGGCACACCCAGAGGCAACACGCAAACCCTTCTGCACGCCCACCCACGGGTGGGCCGGCCGTGGCGGCACACCCAGAGGCACACGCAGGCCCTTCTGCACGCCCACCCACGGGTGGGCCGGCCGTGGCGGCACACCCAGTGGCACACGCAAACAGTTCTGCACGCCCACCCACGGGTGGGCCGGCCGTGGCGGCACACCCAGAGGCAAACTGCAGGCCATTCTGCACGCCCACCCACGGGTGGGCCGGCCGTGGCGGCACACCCAGAGGCAACTGCAAACCCTTCTGCACGCCCACCCACGGGTGGGCCGGCCGTGGCGGCACACCCAGAGGCACACGCAGGCCCTTCTGCACGCCCACCCACAGGTGGGCCGGCCGTGGCGGCACACCCTGTGCCCCACGCAAACAGATCTGCACGCCCACCCACGGGTGGGCCGGCCGTGGCGGCACACCCAGAGGCAACCGCAGGCCGTTCTGCACGCCCACCCACGGGTGGGCCGGCCGTGGCGGCACACCCAGTGGCACACGTAAACAGATCTGCACGCCCACCCACGGGTGGGCCGGCCGTGGCGGCACAGCCAGTGGCGCACGCAAACAGTTCTGCACGCCCACCCACGGGTGGGCCGGCCGTGGCGGCACACCCAGAGGCACACGCAGGCCCTTCTGCACGCCCACCCACGGGTGGGCCGGCCGTGGCGGCACACCCAGAGGCAACCGCAGGCCCTTCTGCACGCCCACCCACGGGTGGGCCGGCCGTGGCGGCACACCCAGAGGCAACAGCAGGCCCTTCTGCACGCCCACCCACGGGTGGGCCGGCCGTGGCGGCACACCCAGAGGCAACCGCAGGCCCTTCTGCACGCCCACCCACGGGTGGGCAGGCCGTAGCGGCACACCCAGAGGAAAACGCAAACCCTTCTGCACGCCCACCCACGGCTGGGCCGGACGTGGCGGCACATCCCGTGGCACACGCAAACAGTTCTGGACGCCAACCCACGGGTGGGCCGGCCGTGGCGGCACACACAGAGGCAACCGCAGGCCCTTCTGCACGCCCACCCACGGGTGGGCGGGCCGTGGCGGCACACCCAGAGGCAACAGCAGGCCCTTCTGCACGCCCACCCACGGGTGGGTCGGCCGTGGCGGCACAACCAGAGGCAACCGTAGGCCCTTCTGCACGCCCACCCAGGGGTGGGCCGGCGGTGGCGGCACACCCAGAGGCAACCGCAAACCCTTCTGCACGCCCACCCACGGGTGGGCCGGACGCGGCGGCACAGCCAGTGGCACACGCAAACAGTTCTGCACGCCCACCCACGGGTGGGCCGGCCGTGGCGGCACACCCAGAGCCACACGCAGGCCCTTCTGCACGCCCACCCACGGGTGGGCCGGCCGTGGCGGCACAACCAGAGGCAACCGTAGGCCCTTCTGCACGCCCACCCACGGGTGGGCCGGCCGTGGCGGCACACCTAGAGGCAACAGCAAGCTGTTCTGCACGCCCACCCACGGGTGGGCCGGCCGTGGCGGCACAGCCAGTGGCACACGCAAACAGTTCTGCACGCCCACCCACGGGTGGGCCGGCCGTGGCGGCACACCCAGAGGCACACGCAGGCCCTTCTGCACGCCCACCCACGGGTGGGCCGGCCGTGGCGGCACACCCAGAGGCAACCGCAGACACTTCTGCACGCCCACCCACGGGTGGGCCGGCCGTCGCGGCACACCCAGAGGCACACGCAAACAGTTCTGCACGCCCACCCACGGGTGGGCCGGCCGTGGCGGCACAGCCAGTGGCACACGCAAACAGTTCTGCACGCCCACCCACGGGTGGGCCGGCCGTGGCGGCACACCCAGAGGCAACCGCAGGCCCTTCTGCACGCCCACCCACGGGTGGGCCGGCCGTGGCGGCACACCCAGAGGCAACCGCAGGCCCTTCTGCACGCCCACCCACGGGTGGGCCGGCCGTGGCGGCACACCCAGAGGCACACGCAGGCCCTTCTGCACGCCCACCCACGGGTGGGCCGGCCGTGGCGGCACACCCAGAGGCACACGCAGGCCCTTCTGCACGCCCACCCACGGGTGGGCCGGCCGTGGCGGCACACCCAGAGGCAACACGCAGGCCCTTCTGCACGCCCACCCACGGGTGGGCCGGCCGTGGCGGCACACCCAGAGGCAACACGCAAACCGTTCTGCACGCCCACCCACGGGTGGGCCGGCCGTGGCGGCACACCCAGTGGCACACGCAAACAGTTCTGCACGCCCACCCACGGGTGGGCCGGTCGTGGCGGCACACCCAGAGGCAACGCAGGCCCTTCTGCACGCCCACCCACGGGTGGGCCGGCCGTAGCGGCACACCCAGAGGCAACTGCAAGCCCTTCTGCACGCCCACCCACGGGTGGGCCGGCCGTGGCGGCACACCCAGAGGCACACGCAAACAGTTCTGCACGCCCACCCACGGGTGGGCCGGCCGTGGCGGCACACCCAGTGGCACACGCAAACAGTTCTGCACGCCCACCCACGGGTGGGCCGGCTGTGGCGGCACACCCAGTGGATCACGCATACAGTTCTGCCGCCCACCCACGGGTGGGCCGGCCGTGGCGGCACATCCAGTGGCACACGCAAACAGTTCTGCACGCCCACCCACGGGTGGGCCGGCCGTGGCAGCACACCCAGAGGCAACCGCAGACCGTTCTGCACGCCCACCCACGGGTGGGCCGGCCGTGGCGGCACACCCAGAGGCAACACGCAAACAGTTCTGCACGCCCACCCACGGGTGGGCCGGCCGTGGCGGCACACCCAGTGGCACACGCAAACAGTTCTGCACGCCCACCCACGGGTGGGCCGGCCGTGGCGGCACACCAGAGGCAACCGCAGGCCCTTCTGCACGCCCACCCACGGGTGGGCCGGCCGTGGCGGCACACCCAGAGGCAACCGCAGACCCTTCTGCACGCCCACCCACGGGTGGGCCGGCCGTGGCGGCACACCCAGAGGCAACGCGCAAACAGTTCTGCACGCCCACCCACGGGTGGGCCGGCCGTGGCGGCACACCCAGAGGCACACGCAGACCGTTCTGCACGCCCACCCACGGGTGGGCCGGCCGTGGCGGCACACCCAGAGGCAACCGCAGGCCCTTCTGCACGCCCACCCACGGGTGGAGCCGGCCGTGCGGCACACCCAGAGGCAACACGCAAACAGTTCTGCACGCCCACCCACGGGTGGGCCGGCCGTGGCGGCACACCCAGTGGCACACGCAAACAGTTCTGCACGCCCACCCACGGGTGGGCCGGCCGTGGCGGCACACCCAGAGGCACACGCAGGCCCTTCTGCACGCCCACCCACGGGTGGGCCGGCCGTCGCGGCACACCCAGAGGCAACACGCAGACACTTCTGCACGCCCACCCACGGGTGGGCCGGCCGTGGCGGCACACCCAGAGGCACACGCAAACCGTTCTGCACGCCCACCCACGGGTGGGCCGGCCGTGCGGCACACCCAGTGGCACACGCAAACAGTTCTGCACGCCCACCCACGGGTGGGCCGGCCGTCGGCGGCACACCCAGAGGCAACCGCAGGCCCTTCTGCACGCCCACCCACGGGTGGGCCGGCCGTGTCGGCACACCCAGAGGCAACACGCAGGCCCTTCTGCACGCCCACCCACGGGTGGGCCGGCCGTGGCGGCACACCCAGAGGCACACGCAAACCCTTCTGCACGCCCACCCACGGGTGGGCCGGCCGTGGCGGCACACCCAGAGGCAACACGCAAGCCCTTCTGCACGCCCACCCACGGGTGGGCCGGCCGTGCGGCACACCCAGAGGCACACGCAAACAGTTCTGCACGCCCACCCACGGGTGGGCCGGCCGTGGCGGCACACCCAGAGGCAACCGCAGGCCCTTCTGCACGCCCACCCACGGGTGGGCCGGCCGTGCGGCACACCCAGAGGCACACGCAAACAGTTCTGCACGCCCACCCACGGGTGGGCCGGCCGTGGCGGCACACCCAGTGGCACACGCAAACAGTTCTGCACGCCCACCCACGGGTGGGCCGGCCGTGGCGGCACACCCAGAGGCACACGCAGGCACTTCTGCACGCCCACCCACGGGTGGGCCGGCCGTGGCGGCACACCCAGAGGCAACCGCAAACCGTTCTGCACGCCCACCCACGGGTGGGCCGGCCGTGGCGGCACACCCAGAGGCACACGCAAACAGTTCTGCACGCCCACCCACGGGTGGGCCGGCCGTGGCGGCACACCCAGAGGCACACGCAAACAGTTCTGCACGCCCACCCACGGGTGGGCCGGCCGTGGCGGCACACCCAGTGGCATCACGCAAACAGTTCTGCACGCCCACCCACGGGTGGGCCGGCCGTGGCGGCACACCCAGTGGCACACGCAAACAGTTCTGCACGCCCACCCACGGGTGGGCCGGCCGTGGCAGCACACCCAGAGGCAACCGCAGGCCCTTCTGCACGCCCACCCACGGGTGGGCCGGCCGTGGCGGCACACCCAGTGGCAACGCGCAAACAGTTCTGCCACGCCCACCCACGGGTGGGCCGGCCGTGGCGGCACACCCAGTGGCACACGCAAACAGTTCTGCACGCCCACCCACGGGTGGGCCGGCCGTGGCGGCACACCCAGAGGCACACGCAAGCACTTCTGCACGCCCACCCACGGGTGGGCCGGCCGTGCGGCACACCCAGTGGCAACGCAAACCGTTCTGCACGCCCACCCACGGGTGGGCCGGCCGTGGCGGCACACCCAGAGGCAACCGCAGACCGTTCTGCACGCCCACCCACGGGTGGGCCGGCCGTGGCGGCACACCCAGAGGCACACGCCAAACCGTTCTGCACGCCCACCCACGGGTGGGCCGGCCGTGCGGCACACCCAGAGGCACACGCAAACAGTTCTGCACGCCCACCCACGGGTGGGCCGGCCGTGGCGGCACACCCAGAGGCAACTGCAGACCGTTCTGCACGCCCACCCACGGGTGGGCCGGCCGTGCGGCACACCCAGAGGCACACGCAAACCGTTCTGCACGCCCACCCACGGGTGGGCCGGCCGTGGCGGCACACCCAGTGGCACACGCAAACAGTTCTGCACGCCCACCCACGGGTGGGCCGGCCGTCGCGGCACACCCAGAGGCAACACGCAAACCGTTCTGCACGCCCACCCACGGGTGGGCCGGCCGTAGCGGCACACCCAGTGGCACACGCAAACAGTTCTGCACGCCCACCCACGGGTGGGCCGGCCGTGGCGGCACACCCAGAGGCACACGCAGGCACTTCTGCACGCCCACCCACGGGTGGGCCGGCCGTGGCGGCACACCCAGAGGCAACACGCAAACAGTTCTGCACGCCCACCCACGGGTGGAGCCGGCCGTGGCGGCACACCCAGAGGCAACACGCAAACAGTTCTGCACGCCCACCCACGGGTGGGCCGGCCGTGCGGCACACCCAGTGGCACACGCAAACCGTTCTGCACGCCCACCCACGGGTGGGCCGGCCGTGGCGGCACACCCAGTGGCACACGCAAACAGTTCTGCACGCCCACCCACGGGTGGGCCGGCCGTGGCGGCACACCCAGTGGCACACGCAAACAGTTCTGCACGCCCACCCACGGGTGGGCCGGCCGTGGCGGCACACCCAGAGGCAACCGCAAGACACTTCTGCACGCCCACCCACGGGTGGGCCGGCCGTGGCGGCACACCCAGTGGCACACGCAAACAGTTCTGCACGCCCACCCACGGGTGGGCCGGCCGTGGCGGCACACCCAGAGGCACACGCAGAGCACTTCTGCACGCCCACCCACGGGTGGGCCGGCCGTGCGGCACACCCAGAGGCAACCGCAGACACTTCTGCACGCCCACCCACGGGTGGGCCGGCCGTGGCGGCACACCCAGAGGCACACGCAAACAGTTCTGCACGCCCACCCACGGGTGGGCCGGCCGTGGCGGCACACCCAGTGGCACACGCAAACAGTTCTGCACGCCCACCCACGGGTGGAGCCGGCTGTGGCGGCACACCCAGTGGCATCACGCAAACAGTTCTGCACGCCCACCCACGGGTGGGCCGGCCGTCGGCGGCACACCCAGTGGCACACGCAAACAGTTCTGCACGCCCACCCACGGGTGGGCCGGCCGTGGCGGCACACCCAGTGGCACACGCAGACCGTTCTGCACGCCCACCCACGGGTGGGCCGGCCGTGGCGGCACACCCAGTGGCACACGCAAACAGTTCTGCACGCCCACCCACGGGTGGGCCGGCCGTGGCGGCACACCCAGAGGCACACGCAAACAGTTCTGCACGCCCACCCACGGGTGGGCCGGCCGTGGCGGCACACCCAGAGGCACACGCAAGCACTTCTGCACGCCCACCCACGGGTGGGCCGGCCGTGGCGGCACACCCAGAGGCAACCGCAAACCCTTCTGCACGCCCACCCACGGGTGGGCCGGCCGTGGCGGCACACCCAGTGGCACACGCAAACAGTTCTGCACGCCCACCCACGGGTGGGCCGGCCGTGGCGGCACACCCAGTGGCACACGCAAACAGTTCTGCACGCCCACCCACGGGTGGGCCGGCCGTGCGGCACACCCAGAGGCAACACGCAGGCCCTTCTGCACGCCCACCCACGGGTGGGCCGGCCGTGCGGCACACCCAGAGGCAACCGCAAACACTTCTGCACGCCCACCCACGGGTGGGCCGGCCGTGGCGGCACACCCAGTGGCACACGCAAACAGTTCTGCACGCCCACCCACGGGTGGGCCGGCCGTGGCGGCACACCCAGTGGCACACGCAAACAGTTCTGCACGCCCACCCACGGGTGGGCCGGCCGTCGTGGCACACCCAGAGGCAACACGCAGGCCCTTCTGCACGCCCACCCACGGGTGGGCCGGCCGTGGCGGCACACCCAGAGGCAACACGCAAACACTTCTGCACGCCCACCCACGGGTGGGCCGGCCGTGGCGGCACACCCAGTGGCACACGCAAACAGTTCTGCACGCCCACCCACGGGTGGGCCGGCCGTGCGGCACACCCAGTGGCACACGCAGGCACTTCTGCACGCCCACCCACGGGTGGGCCGGCCGTGGCGGCACACCCAGAGGCAACACGCAAGCCCTTCTGCACGCCCACCCACGGGTGGGCCGGCCGTCGCGGCACACCCAGAGGCACACGCAAACAGTTCTGCACGCCCACCCACGGGTGGGCCGGCCGTGCGGCACACCCAGTGGCACACGCAAACAGTTCTGCACGCCCACCCACGGGTGGGCCGGCTGTGGCGGCACACCCAGTGGCATCACGCATACAGTTCTGCACGCCCACCCACGGGTGGGCCGGCCGTCGCGGCACATCCAGTGGCACACGCAAACAGTTCTGCACGCCCACCCACGGGTGGGCCGGCCGTGGCGGCACACCCAGTGGCACACGCAAACAGTTCTGCACGCCCACCCACGGGTGGGCCGGCCGTGGCGGCACACCCAGAGGCAACCGCAGGCCTTTCTGCACGCCCACCCACGGGTGGGCCGGCCGTGGCGGCACACCCAGAGGCACACGCAAACAGTTCTGCACGCCCACCCACGGGTGGGCCGGCCGTGGCGGCACACCCAGTGGCACACGCAAACAGTTCTGCACGCCCACCCACGGGTGGGCCGGCCGTGGCGGCACACCCAGTGGCACACGCAAACAGTTCTGCACGCCCACCCACGGGTGGGCCGGCCGTGCGGCACACCCAGAGGCA
Organism: Luscinia luscinia; assembly: GCA_034336685.1. Lineage (NCBI taxonomy): Eukaryota > Metazoa > Chordata > Aves > Passeriformes > Muscicapidae > Luscinia > Luscinia luscinia. Next base: position 25,953 of record JAKWBO010000355.1, read on the forward strand.
CACGCAAACCGTTCTGCACGCCCACCCACGGGTGGGCCGGCCGTGGCGGCACACCCAGAGGCAACCGCAAGCCCTTCTGCACGCCCACCCACGGGTGGGCCGGCCGTGGCGGCACACCCAGTGGCACACGCAAGCCCTTCTGCACGCCCACCCACGGGTGGGCCGGCCGTGGCGGCACACCCAGAGGCAACCGCAGACCCTTCTGCACGCCCACCCACGGGTGGGCCGGCCGTGGCGGCACACCCAGTGGCACACGCCAAACAGTTCTGCACGCCCACCCACGGGTGGGCCGGCCGTGGCGGCACACCCAGAGGCACACGCAAACAGTTCTGCACGCCCACCCACGGGTGGGCCGGCCGTCGCGGCACACCCAGAGGCAACTGCAGGCCCTTCTGCACGCCCACCCACGGGTGGGCCGGCCGTGGCGGCACACCCAGAGGCACACGCAAACAGTTCTGCACGCCCACCCACGGGTGGGCCGGCCGTGGCGGCACACCCAGAGGCAACCGCAAACCGTTCTGCACGCCCACCCACGGGTGGGCCGGCCGTGGCGGCACACCCAGTGGCACACGCAAACAGTTCTGCACGCCCACCCACGGGTGGGCCGGCCGTGGCGGCACACCCAGAGGCAACCGCAGGCCCTTCTGCACGCCCACCCACGGGTGGGCCGGCCGTGCGGCACACCCAGAGGCACACGCAAACCGTTCTGCACGCCCACCCACGGGTGGGCCGGCCGTGGCGGCACACCCAGAGGCAACCGCAAGCCCTTCTGCACGCCCACCCACGGGTGGAGCCGGCCGTGGCGGCACACCCAGAGGCACACGCAAACAGTTCTGCACGCCCACCCACGGGTGGGCCGGCCGTGCTGCACACCCAGTGGCACACGCCAAACAGTTCTGCACGCCCACCCACGGGTGGGCCGGCCGTGGCGGCACACCCAGAGGCAACCGCAGGCCCTTCTGCACGCCCACCCACGGGTGGGCCGGCCGTGCGGCACACCCAGAGGCAACCATAAACCCTTCTGCACGCCCACCCTCGGGTGGGCCGGCCGTGGCGGCACACCCAGTGGCACACGTAAACAGTTCTGCACGCCCACCCACGGGTGGGCCGGCTGTGCGGCACACCCAGTGGCACACGCAAACAGTTCTGCACGCCCACCCACGGGTGGGCCGGCCGTGGCGGCACACCCAGTGGCACACGCAAACAGTTCTGCACGCCCACCCACGGGTGGGCCGGCCGTGCGGCACACCCAGTGGCACACGCAAACAGTTCTGCACGCCCACCCACGGGTGGGCCGGCCGTGGCGGCACACCCAGAGGCACACGCAAACAGTTCTGCACGCCCACCCACGGGTGGGCCGGCCGTGGCGGCACACCCAGTGGCACACGCAAACAGTTCTGCACGCCCACCCACGGGTGGGCCGGCCGTGGCGGCACACCCAGAGGCACACGCAAACCGTTCTGCACGCCCACCCACGGGTGGGCCGGCCGTGGCGGCACACCCAGTGGCACACGCAAACAGTTCTGCACGCCCACCCACGGGTGGGCCGGCCGTGGCGGCACACCCAGAGGCAACACGCAGGCCCTTCTGCACGCCCACCCACGGGTGGGCCGGCCGTGGCGGCACACCCAGAGGCAACACGCAAACCCTTCTGCACGCCCACCCACGGGTCGGCCGGCCGGGGCGGCACACCCAGAGGCACACGCAGGCCCTTCTGCACGCCCACCCACGGGTGGGCCGGCCGTGGCGGCACACCCAGAGGCAACACGCAGACCCTTCTGCACGCCCACCCACGGGTGGGCCGGCCGTAGCGGCACACCCAGTGGCACACGCAAACAGTTCTGCACGCCCACCCACGGGTGGGCCGGCCGTGGCGGCACACCCAGAGGCAACCGCAGGCACTTCTGCACGCCCACCCACGGGTGGGCCGGCCGTGCGGCACACCCAGAGGCAACCGCAGACCCTTCTGCACGCCCACCCACGGGTGGGCCGGCCGTAGCGGCACACCCAGTGGCACACGCAAACAGTTCTGCACGCCCACCCACGGGTGGGCCGGCCGTGGCGGCACACCCAGTGGACACACGCAAACAGTTCTGCACGCCCACCCACGGGTGGGCCGGCCGTGGCGGCACACCCAGTGGCACACGCAAACAGTTCTGCACGCCCACCCACGGGTGGGCCGGCCGTGGCGGCACACCCAGAGGCAACCGCAGGCCTTTCTGCACGCCCACCCACGGGTGGGCCGGCCGTGGCGGCACACCCAGTGGCACACGCAAACAGTTCTGCACGCCCACCCACGGGTGGGCCGGCCGTGGCGGCACACCCAGAGGCACACGCAAACAGTTCTGCACGCCCACCCACGGGTGGGCCGGCCGTGGCGGCACACCCAGAGGCAAACGCAGGCCCTTCTGCACGCCCACCCACGGGTGGGCCGGCCGTGGCGGCACACCCAGAGGCAACCGCAAACCCTTCTGCACGCCCACCCACGGGTGGGCCGGCCGTGGCGGCACACCCAGTGGCACACGCAAACAGTTCTGCACGCCCACCCACGGGTGGGCCGGCCGTGGCGGCACACCCATTGGCACACGCAAACAGTTCTGCACGCCCACCCACGGGTGGGCCGGCCGTGGCAGCACACCCAGAGGCAACCCCAGGCCTTTCTGCACGCCCACCCACGAATGGGCCGGCCGTGGCGGCACACCCAGTGGCACACGCAAACAGTTCTGCACGCCCACCCACGGGTGGGCCGGCCGTGGCGGCACACCCAGTGGCACACGCAAACAGTTCTGCACGCCCACCCACGGGTGGGCCGGCCGTGGCGGCACACCCAGAGGCAACACGCAGGCACTTCTGCACGCCCACCCACGGGTGGGCCGGCCGTGGCGGCACACCCAGAGGCACACGCAAACAGTTCTGCACGCCCACCCACGGGTGGGCCGGCCGTGGCGGCACACCCAGAGGCAACCGCCAGACCCTTCTGCACGCCCACCCACGGGTGGGCCGGCCGTGGCGGCACACCCAGTGGCACACGCAAACAGTTCTGCACGCCCACCCACGGGTGGGCCGGCCGTGGCGGCACACCCAGAGGCAACCGCAGGCCCTTCTGCACGCCCACCCACGGGTGGGCCGGCCGTAGCGGCACACCCAGAGGCACACGCAAACAGTTCTGCACGCCCACCCACGGGTGGGCCGGCCGTGGCGGCACACCCAGAGGCAACCGCAAACAGTTCTGCACGCCCACCCACGGGTGGGCCGGCCGTGGCTGCACACCCAGTGGCACACGCAAACAGTTCTGCACGCCCACCCACGGGTGGGCCGGCCGTGGCGGCACACCCAGAGGCAACCGCAGGCCCTTCTGCACGCCCACCCACGGGTGGGCCGGCCGTGGCGGCACACCCAGAGGCAACCGCAAACCCTTCTGCACGCCCACCCACGGGTGGGCCGGCCGTGGCGGCACACCCAGTGGCACACGCAAACAGTTCTGCACGCCCACCCACGGGTGGGCCGGCCGTGGCGGCACACCCAGTGGCACACGCAAACAGTTCTGCACGCCCACCCACGGGTGGGCCGGCCGTGGCGGCACACCCAGTGGCACACGCAAACAGTTCTGCACGCCCACCCACGGGTGGGCCGGCCGTGGCGGCACACCCAGTGGCACACGCAAACAGTTCTGCACGCCCACCCACGGGTGGGCCGGCCGTGGCGGCACACCCAGAGGCACACGCAAACAGTTCTGCACGCCCACCCACGGGTGGGCCGGCCGTGGCGGCACACCCAGAGGCACACGCAAACAGTTCTGCACGCCCACCCACGGGTGGGCCGGCCGTGGCGGCACACCCAGAGGCAACACGCAGGCCCTTCTGCACGCCCACCCACGGGTGGGCCGGCCGTGGCGGCACACCCAGAGGCACACGCAAACAGTTCTGCACGCCCACCCACGGGTGGGCCGGCCGTGGCGGCACACCCAGTGGCACACGCAAACAGTTCTGCACGCCCACCCACGGGTGGGCCGGCCGTGGCGGCACACCCAGAGGCAACCGCAGGCCCTTCTGCACGCCCACCCACGGGTGGGCCGGCCGTGGCGGCACACCCAGAGGCACACGCAAACAGTTCTGCACGCCCACCCACGGGTGGGCCGGCCGTGGCGGCACACCCAGTGGCACACGCAAACAGTTCTGCACGCCCACCCACGGGTGGGCCGGCCGTGGCGGCACACCCAGTGGCACACGCAAACAGTTCTGCACGCCCACCCACGGGTGGGCCGGCCGTGCGGCACACCCAGAGGCAACCGCAAGCCCTTCTGCACGCCCACCCACGGGTGGGCCGGCCGTGGCGGCACACCCAGTGGCACACGCAAACAGTTCTGCACGCCCACCCACGGGTGGGCCGGCCGTGGCGGCACACCCAGAGGCACACGCAAACAGTTCTGCACGCCCACCCACGGGTGGGCCGGCCGTGGCGGCACACCCAGAGGCACACGCAGACAGTTCTGCACGCCCACCCACGGGTGGGCCGGCCGTGGCGGCACACCCAGAGGCAACCGCAAACCCTTCTGCACGCCCACCCACGGGTGGGCCGGCCGTGGCGGCACACCCAGTGGCACACGCAAACACTTCTGCACGCCCACCCACGGGTGGGCCGGCCGTAGCGGCACACCCAGTGGCACATGCAAACAGTTCTGCACGCCCACCCACGGGTGGGCCGGCCGTGGCGGCACACCCAGAGGCAACCGCAGGCCCTTCTGCACGCCCACCCACGGGTGGGCCGGCCGTGGCGGCACACCCAGAGGCACACGCAAACAGTTCTGCACGCCCACCCACGGGTGGGCCGGCCGTAGCGGCACACCCAGAGGCACACGCCAAACAGTTCTGCACGCCCACCCACGGGTGGAGCCGGCCGTGCGGCACACCCAGAGGCACACGCAAGCCCTTCTGCACGCCCACCCACGGGTGGAGCCGGCCGTGGCGGCACACCCAGAGGCAACCGCAAACCCTTCTGCACGCCCACCCACGGGTGGGCCGGCCGTGGCGGCACACCCAGTGGCACACGCAAACAGTTCTGCACGCCCACCCACGGGTGGGCCGGCTGTGGCGGCACACCCAGTGGCACACGCAAACAGTTCTGCACGCCCACCCACGGGTGGAGCCGGCCGTGGCGGCACACCCAGTGGCACACGCAAACAGTTCTGCACGCCCACCCACGGGTGGGCCGGCCGTGCGGCACACCCAGTGGCACACGCAAACAGTTCTGCACGCCCACCCACGGGTGGGCCGGCCGTGGCGGCACACCCAGAGGCAACACGCAAACACTTCTGCACGCCCACCCACGGGTGGGCCGGCCGTGCGGCACACCCAGTGGCACACGCAAACAGTTCTGCACGCCCACCCACGGGTGGGCCGGCCGTGCGGCACACCCAGTGGCACACGCAAACAGTTCTGCACGCCCACCCACGGGTGGGCCGGCCGTGCGGCACACCCAGAGGCAACCGCAAACCCTTCTGCACGCCCACCCACGGGTGGGCCGGCCGTGGCGGCACACCCAGTGGCACACGCAAACAGTTCTGCACGCCCACCCACGGGTGGGCCGGCCGTGGCGGCACACCCAGTGGCAACCGCAAACAGTTCTGCACGCCCACCCACGGGTGGGCCGGCCGTGCGGCACACCCAGAGGCAACCGCAAGCCCTTCTGCACGCCCACCCACGGGTGGGCCGGCCGTCGCGGCACACCCAGTGGCACACGCAAACAGTTCTGCACGCCCACCCACGGGTGGGCCGGCCGTGGCGGCACACCCAGAGGCACACGCAAACAGTTCTGCACGCCCACCCACGGGTGGGCCGGCCGTGCGGCACACCCAGAGGCAACGCGCAGGCCCTTCTGCACGCCCACCCACGGGTGGGCCGGCCGTGGCGGCACACCAGTGGCACACGCAAACCCTTCTGCACGCCCACCCACGGGTGGGCCGGCCGTGCGGCACACCCAGTGGCACACGCAAACAGTTCTGCACGCCCACCCACGGGTGGGCCGGCCGTGGCGGCACACCCAGTGGCACACGCAAACAGTTCTGCACGCCCACCCACGGGTGGGCCGGCCGTGCGGCACACCCAGAGGCACACGCAAACAGTTCTGCACGCCCACCCACGGGTGGGCCGGCCGTAGCGGCACACCCAGAGGCAACCGCAAACCCTTCTGCACGCCCACCCACGGGTGGGCCGGCCGTGGCGGCACACCCAGTGGCACACGCAAACAGTTCTGCACGCCCACCCACGGGTGGGCCGGCCGTAGCGGCACACCCAGTGGCACACGCAAACAGTTCTGCACGCCCACCCACGGGTGGGCCGGCCGTGCGGCACACCCAGAGGCAACCGCAAACCGTTCTGCACGCCCACCCACGGGTGGGCCGGCCGTGGCGGCACACCCAGTGGCACACGCAAACAGTTCTGCACGCCCACCCACGGGTGGGCCGGCCGTGGCGGCACACCCAGTGGCACACGCAAACAGTTCTGCACGCCCACCCACGGGTGGGCCGGCCGTGGCGGCACACCCAGTGGCACACGCAAACAGTTCTGCACGCCCACCCACGGGTGGGCCGGCCGTGGCGGCACACCCAGAGGCAACGCGCAAACAGTTCTGCACGCCCACCCACGGGTGGGCCGGCCGTGGCGGCACACCCAGTGGCATCACGCAAACAGTTCTGCACGCCCACCCACGGGTGGGCCGGCCGTCGCGGCACACCCAGTGGCACCATAAACAGTTCTGCACGCCCACCCACGGGTGGGCCGGCCGTGGCGGCACACCCAGTGGCACACGCAAACAGTTCTGCACGCCCACCCACGGGTGGGCCGGCCGTGGCGGCACACCCAGAGGCAACCGCAAACACTTCTGCACGCCCACCCACGGGTGGGCCGGCCGTGCGGCACACCCAGAGGCAACCGCAAACCCTTCTGCACGCCCACCCACGGGTGGGCCGGCCGTGGCGGCACACCCAGAGGCACACGCAAACCGTTCTGCACGCCCACCCACGGGTGGGCCGGCCGTGCGGCACACCCAGAGGCACACGCAAACAGTTCTGCACGCCCACCCACGGGTGGGCCGGCCGTGGCGGCACACCCAGAGGCACACGCAAACAGTTCTGCACGCCCACCCACGGGTGGGCCGGCCGTCGCGGCACACCCAGAGGCACACGCAAACACTTCTGCACGCCCACCCACGGGTGGGCCGGCCGTGGCGGCACACCCAGTGGCACACGCAAACAGTTCTGCACGCCCACCCACGGGTGGGCCGGCCGTGTGACACACCCAGAGGCAACACGCAGGCCCTTCTGCACGCCCACCCACGGGTGGGCCGGCCGTGTGGCACACCCAGAGGCAACACGCAAACACTTCTGCACGCCCACCCACGGGTGGGCCGGCCGTGGCGGCACACCCAGTGGCACACGCAAACAGTTCTGCACGCCCACCCACGGGTGGGCCGGCCGTGCGGCACACCCAGTGGCACACGCAAACAGTTCTGCACGCCCACCCACGGGTGGGCCGGCCGTGGCGGCACACCCAGAGGCAACCGCAAGCCAGTTCTGCACGCCCACCCACGGGTGGGCCGGCCGTGGCGGCACACCCAGAGGCAACACGCAAACACTTCTGCACGCCCACCCACGGGTGGGCCGGCCGTGCGGCACACCCAGTGGCACACGCAAACAGTTCTGCACGCCCACCCACGGGTGGGCCGGCCGTGCGGCACACCCAGAGGCAACACGCAAGCCGTTCTGCACGCCCACCCACGGGTGGGCCGGCCGTCGCGGCACACCCAGAGGCAACCGCAAACCCTTCTGCACGCCCACCCACGGGTGGGCCGGCCGTGGCGGCACACCCAGTGGCACACGCAAACAGTTCTGCACGCCCACCCACGGGTGGGCCGGCCGTGGCGGCACACCCAGTGGCACACGCAAACAGTTCTGCACGCCCACCCACGGGTGGGCCGGCCGTGGCGGCACACCCAGAGGCAACACGCAGGCACTTCTGCACGCCCACCCACGGGTGGGCCGGCCGTGCGGCACACCCAGAGGCAACACGCAAACAGTTCTGCACGCCCACCCACGGGTGGGCCGGCCGTGCGGCACACCCAGAGGCAACACGCAAACCGTTCTGCACGCCCACCCACGGGTGGGCCGGCCGTGGCGGCACACCCAGTGGCACACGCAAACAGTTCTGCACGCCCACCCACGGGTGGGCCGGCCGTGGCGGCACACCCAGTGGCACACGCAAACAGTTCTGCACGCCCACCCACGGGTGGGCCGGCCGTGGCGGCACACCCAGTGGCACACGCCAAACAGTTCTGCACGCCCACCCACGGGTGGGCCGGCCGTGGCGGCACACCCAGAGGCACCACGCAAACAGTTCTGCACGCCCACCCACGGGTGGGCCGGCCGTGGCGGCACACCCAGTGGCACACGCAAACAGTTCTGCACGCCCACCCACGGGTGGGCCGGCCGTGCGGCACACCCAGAGGCAACACGCAGACCCTTCTGCACGCCCACCCACGGGTGGGCCGGCCGTGGCGGCACACCCAGAGGCAACCGCAAACCGTTCTGCACGCCCACCCACGGGTGGGCCGGCCGTGGCACACCAGTGCACAGTCTTCGCACCCACCCGGGTGGGCGACGTGCGACCCAGGGCCTGCAAACAGTTCTGCACGCCCACCCACGGGTGGGCCGGCCGTGGCGGCACACCCAGAGGCACACGCAGGCACTTCTGCACGCCCACCCACGGGTGGGCCGGCCGTGCGGCACACCCAGAGGCAACACGCAAACCGTTCTGCACGCCCACCCACGGGTGGGCCGGCCGTGGCGGCACACCCAGTGGCACACGCAAACAGTTCTGCACGCCCACCCACGGGTGGGCCGGCCGTGCGGCACACCCAGTGGCACACGCAAACAGTTCTGCACGCCCACCCACGGGTGGGCCGGCCGTGGCGGCACACCCAGTGGCACCACGCAAACAGTTCTGCACGCCCACCCACGGGTGGGCCGGCCGTGGCGGACACCCAGAGGCAACCGCAAACCCTTCTGCACGCCCACCCACGGGTGGAGCCGGCCGTGGCGGCACACCCAGAGGCAACACGCAAACACTTCTGCACGCCCACCCACGGGTGGGCCGGCCGTGGCGGCACACCCAGAGGCAACACGCAAGCACTTCTGCACGCCCACCCACGGGTGGGCCGGCCGTGGCGGCACACCCAGTGGCACACGCAAACAGTTCTGCACGCCCACCCACGGGTGGGCCGGCCGTGGCGGCACACCCAGAGGCAACCGCAAGCCCTTCTGCACGCCCACCCACGGGTGGGCCGGCCGTGGCGGCACACCCAGTGGCACACGCAAACAGTTCTGCACGCCCACCCACGGGTGGGCCGGCTGTGGCGGCACACCCAGTGGATCACGCATACAGTTCTGCCGCCCACCCACGGGTGGGCCGGCCGTGGCGGCACATCCAGTGGCACACGCAAACAGTTCTGCACGCCCACCCACGGGTGGGCCGGCCGTGGCGGCACACCCAGTGGCACACGCAAACAGTTCTGCACGCCCACCCACGGGTGGGCCGGCCGTCGCGGCACACCCAGTGGCACACGCAAACAGTTCTGCACGCCCACCCACGGGTGGGCCGGCCGTGGCGGCACACCCAGTGGCACACGCAAACAGTTCTGCACGCCCACCCACGGGTGGGCCGGCCGTGGCGGCACACCCAGAGGCACACGCAAACAGTTCTGCACGCCCACCCACGGGTGGGCCGGCCGTGGCGGCACACCCAGAGGCACACGCAGGCAGTTCTGCACGCCCACCCACGGGTGGGCCGGCCGTGGCGGCACACCCAGTGGCACACGCAAACAGTTCTGCACGCCCACCCACGGGTGGGCCGGCCGTGCGGCACACCCAGTGGCACACGCAAACAGTTCTGCACGCCCACCCACGGGTGGGCCGGCCGTGGCGGCACACCCAGAGGCACACGCCAAACAGTTCTGCACGCCCACCCACGGGTGGGCCGGCCGTGGCGGCACACCCAGTGGCACACGCAAACAGTTCTGCACGCCCACCCACGGGTGGGCCGGCCGTGGCGGCACACCCAGTGGCACACGCAAACAGTTCTGCACGCCCACCCACGGGTGGGCCGGCCGTGGCGGCACACCCAGTGGCACACGCAAACAGTTCTGCACGCCCACCCACGGGTGGGCCGGCCGTGGCAGCACACCCAGAGGCAACCCCAGGCCTTTCTGCACGCCCACCCACGAATGGGCCGGCCGTGGCGGCACACCCAGTGGCACACGCAAACAGTTCTGCACGCCCACCCACGGGTGGGCCGGCCGTCGCGGCACACCCAGAGGCACACGCTAAACAGTTCTGCACGCCCACCCACGGGTGGGCCGGCCGTGGCGGCACACCCAGAGGCACACGCAGGCACTTCTGCACGCCCACCCACGGGTGGGCCGGCCGTCGTGGCACACCCAGAGGCAACCGCAAACCCTTCTGCACGCCCACCCACGGGTGCGCCGGCCGTGGCGGCACACCCAGTGGCACACGCAAACAGTTCTGCACGCCCACCCACGGGTGGGCCGGCCGTGCGGCACACCCAGTGGCACACGCAAACAGTTCTGCACGCCCACCCACGGGTGGGCCGGCCGTGGCGGCACACCCAGTGGCACACGCAAACAGTTCTGCACGCCCACCCACGGGTGGGCCGGCCGTGGCGGCACACCCAGAGGCAACCGCAGACCTTTCTGCACGCCCACCCACGGGTGGGCCGGCCGTGGCGGCACACCCAGAGGCACACGCAAACAGTTCTGCACGCCCACCCACGGGTGGGCCGGCCGTGCGGCACACCCAGAGGCACACGCAAACAGTTCTGCACGCCCACCCACGGGTGGGCCGGCCGTGGCGGCACACCCAGAGGCACCACGCAAGCCCTTCTGCACGCCCACCCACGGGTGGGCCGGCCGTGGCGGCACACCCAGAGGCAACCGCAAACCCTTCTGCACGCCCACCCACGGGTGGGCCGGCCGTGGCGGCACACCCAGAGGCAACGCGCAAACAGTTCTGCACGCCCACCCACGGGTGGGCCGGCCGTGGCGGCACACCCAGAGGCACACGCAAACAGTTCTGCACGCCCACCCACGGGTGGAGCCGGCCGTGGCGGCACACCCAGTGGCACACGCAAACAGTTCTGCACGCCCACCCACGGGTGGGCCGGCCGTCGCGGCACACCCAGAGGCACCACGCAAACAGTTCTGCACGCCCACCCACGGGTGGGCCGGCCGTGGCGGCACACCCAGAGGCAACCGCAGACACTTCTGCACGCCCACCCACGGGTGGAGCCGGCCGTGGCGGCACACCCAGAGGCACACGCAAGCACTTCTGCACGCCCACCCACGGGTGGGCCGGCCGTGCGGCACACCCAGTGGCACACGCAAACAGTTCTGCACGCCCACCCACGGGTGGGCCGGCCGTGCGGCACACCCAGTGGCACACGCAAACAGTTCTGCACGCCCACCCACGGGTGGGCCGGCCGTGGCGGCACACCCAGTGGCACACGCAAACAGTTCTGCACGCCCACCCACGGGTGGGCCGGCCGTGGCGGCACACCCAGAGGCAACCGCAGGCCCTTCTGCACGCCCACCCACGGGTGGAGCCGGCCGTGGCGGCACACCCAGAGGCAACCGCAAACACTTCTGCACGCCCACCCACGGGTGGGCCGGCCGTGGCGGCACACCCAGTGGCACACGCAAACAGTTCTGCACGCCCACCCACGGGTGGGCCGGCCGTGGCGGCACACCCAGAGGCACACGCAAACAGTTCTGCACGCCCACCCACGGGTGGGCCGGCCGTGCGGCACACCCAGAGGCAACCGCAAGCACTTCTGCACGCCCACCCACGGGTGGGCCGGCCGTCGCGGCACACCCAGTGGCACACGCAAACAGTTCTGCACGCCCACCCACGGGTGGAGCCGGCCGTGGCGGCACACCCAGTGGCACACGCAAACAGTTCTGCACGCCCACCCACGGGTGGGCCGGCCGTGGCGGCACACCCAGAGGCAACACGCAAGCCCTTCTGCACGCCCACCCACGGGTGGGCCGGCCGTGGCGGCACACCCAGAGGCAACCGCAAACACTTCTGCACGCCCACCCACGGGTGGGCCGGCCGTGGCGGCACACCCAGTGGCACACGCAAACAGTTCTGCACGCCCACCCACGGGTGGGCCGGCCGTGGCGGCACACCAGTGGCACACGCAAACAGTTCTGCACGCCCACCCACGGGTGGGCCGGCCGTGGCGGCACACCCAGAGGCACACGCAAGCACTTCTGCACGCCCACCCACGGGTGGGCCGGCCGTCGCGGCACACCCAGAGGCACACGCAAACAGTTCTGCACGCCCACCCACGGGTGGGCCGGCCGTGGCGGCACACCCAGAGGCACACGCAGACAGTTCTGCACGCCCACCCACGGGTGGGCCGGCCGTGGCGGCACACCCAGTGGCACACGCAAACACTTCTGCACGCCCACCCACGGGTGGGCCGGCCGTGGCGGCACACCCAGAGGCAACACGCAAACACTTCTGCACGCCCACCCACGGGTGGGCCGGCCGTGGCGGCACACCCAGTGGCACACGCAAACAGTTCTGCACGCCCACCCACGGGTGGGCCGGCCGTGCGGCACACCCAGAGGCAACGCAAGCACTTCTGCACGCCCACCCACGGGTGGGCCGGCCGTGCGGCACACCCAGTGGCACACGCAAACAGTTCTGCACGCCCACCCACGGGTGGGCCGGCCGTGGCGGCACACCCAGAGGCAACCGCAAGCCCTTCTGCACGCCCACCCACGGGTGGGCCGGCCGTGGCGGCACACCCAGTGGCACACGCAAACAGTTCTGCACGCCCACCCACGGGTGGGCCGGCCGTCGCGGCACACCCAGAGGCAACCGCAAGCAGTTCTGCACGCCCACCCACGGGTGGGCCGGCCGTGGCGGCACACCCAGAGGCAACCGCAAACCCTTCTGCACGCCCACCCACGGGTGGGCCGGCCGTGGCGGCACACCCAGTGGCACACGCAAACAGTTCTGCACGCCCACCCACGGGTGGGCCGGCCGTGGCGGCACACCCAGTGGCACACGCAAACAGTTCTGCACGCCCACCCACGGGTGGGCCGGCCGTGTCGGCACACCCAGAGGCACACGCAAACCCTTCTGCACGCCCACCCACGGGTGGGCCGGCCGTCGCGGCACACCCAGTGGCACACGCAAACAGTTCTGCACGCCCACCCACGGGTGGGCCGGCCGTGGCGGCACACCCAGTGGCACACGCAAACAGTTCTGCACGCCCACCCACGGGTGGGCCGGCCGTGCGGCACACCCAGTGGCACACGCAAACAGTTCTGCACGCCCACCCACGGGTGGGCCGGCCGTCGCGGCACACCCAGAGGCAACGCAAACCCTTCTGCACGCCCACCCACGGGTGGGCCGGCCGTGGCGGCACACCCAGAGGCACACGCAAACACTTCTGCACGCCCACCCACGGGTGGGCCGGCCGTGGCGGCACACCCAGAGGCAACGCGCAAACACTTCTGCACGCCCACCCACGGGTGGGCCGGCCGTGGCGGCACACCCAGTGGCACACGCAAACAGTTCTGCACGCCCACCCACGGGTGGGCCGGCCGTGGCGGCACACCCAGAGGCAACACGCAAACACTTCTGCACGCCCACCCACGGGTGGGCCGGCCGTGGCGGCACACCCAGTGGCACACGCAAACAGTTCTGCACGCCCACCCACGGGTGGGCCGGCCGTGGCGGCACACCCAGTGGCATCACGCAAACAGTTCTGCACGCCCACCCACGGGTGGGCCGGCCGTGGCGGCACACCCAGTGGCACACGCAAACAGTTCTGCACGCCCACCCACGGGTGGGCCGGCCGTGGCGGCACACCTAGTGGCACACGCAAACAGTTCTGCACGCCCACCCACGGGTGGGCCGGCCGTGGCGGCACACCCAGTGGCATCACGCATACAGTTCTGCACGCCCACCCACGGGTGGGCCGGCCGTGCGGCACACCCAGTGGCACACGCAAACAGTTCTGCACGCCCACCCACGGGTGGGCCGGCCGTGCGGCACACCCAGAGGCACACGCAAACAGTTCTGCACGCCCACCCACGGGTGGGCCGGCCGTGGCGGCACACCCAGAGGCAACCGCAGACCGTTCTGCACGCCCACCCACGGGTGGGCCGGCCGTGGCGGCACACCCAGAGGCACACGCAAACAGTTCTGCACGCCCACCCACGGGTGGGCCGGCCGTCGCGGCACACCCAGAGGCACACGCAAACAGTTCTGCACGCCCACCCACGGGTGGGCCGGCCGTGGCGGCACACCCAGAGGCAACCGCAGGCCCTTCTGCACGCCCACCCACGGGTGGGCCGGCCGTGGCGGCACACCCAGAGGCACACGCAAACAGTTCTGCACGCCCACCCACGGGTGGGCCGGCCGTGGCGGCACACCCAGTGGCACACGCAAACAGTTCTGCACGCCCACCCACGGGTGGGCCGGCCGTCGCGGCACACCCAGTGGCACCGCGCAAACAGTTCTGCACGCCCACCCACGGGTGGGCCGGCCGTGGCGGCACACCCAGAGGCAACCGCAAACCGTTCTGCACGCCCACCCACGGGTGGGCCGGCCGTGGCGGCACACCCAGTGGCACACGCAAACAGTTCTGCACGCCCACCCACGGGTGGGCCGGCCGTCGCGGCACACCCAGAGGCACACGCAAACAGTTCTGCACGCCCACCCACGGGTGGGCCGGCCGTGGCGGCACACCAGAGGCACACGCAGACACTTCTGCACGCCCACCCACGGGTGGGCCGGCCGTGCGGCACACCCAGAGGCAACCGCAAACACTTCTGCACGCCCACCCACGGGTGGGCCGGCCGTGGCGGCACACCCAGTGGCACCACGCAAACAGTTCTGCACGCCCACCCACGGGTGGGCCGGCCGTGGCGGCACACCCAGTGGCACACGCAAACAGTTCTGCACGCCCACCCACGGGTGGGCCGGCCGTGGCGGCACACCCAGTGGCACACGCAAACAGTTCTGCACGCCCACCCACGGGTGGGCCGGCCGTGGCGGCACACCCAGAGGCAACCGCAGGCCTTTCTGCACGCCCACCCACGGGTGGGCCGGCCGTGGCGGCACACCCAGTGGCACACGCAAACAGTTCTGCACGCCCACCCACGGGTGGGCCGGCCGTGCGGCACACCCAGTGGCACCACGCAAACAGTTCTGCACGCCCACCCACGGGTGGGCCGGCCGTGGCGGCACACCCAGAGGCAACACGCAGGCCCTTCTGCACGCCCACCCACGGGTGGGCCGGCCGTGGCGGCACACCCAGAGGCAACCGCAGACCCTTCTGCACGCCCACCCACGGGTGGAGCCGGCCGTGGCGGCACACCCAGAGGCAACCGCAAACACTTCTGCACGCCCACCCACGGGTGGGCCGGCCGTGGCGGCACACCCAGTGGCACACGCAAACAGTTCTGCACGCCCACCCACGGGTGGGCCGGCCGTGGCGGCACACCCAGTGGCAACACGCAAACAGTTCTGCACGCCCACCCACGGGTGGGCCGGCCGTGGCGGCACACCCAGTGGCACACGCAAACAGTTCTGCACGCCCACCCACGGGTGGGCCGGCCGTGCGGCACACCCAGAGGCAACTGCAGGCCCTTCTGCACGCCCACCCACGGGTGGGCCGGCCGTGGCGGCACACCCAGAGGCACACGCAAACAGTTCTGCACGCCCACCCACGGGTGGGCCGGCCGTGGCGGCACACCCAGTGGCACACGCAAACAGTTCTGCACGCCCACCCACGGGTGGGCCGGCCGTGCGGCACACCCAGAGGCACACGCAAACAGTTCTGCACGCCCACCCACGGGTGGGCCGGCCGTGGCGGCACACCCAGAGGCACACGCAAACAGTTCTGCACGCCCACCCACGGGTGGGCCGGCCGTGGCGGCACACCCAGAGGCAACCGCAGGCCCTTCTGCACGCCCACCCACGGGTGGGCCGGCCGTGGCGGCACACCCAGAGGCAACTGCAGACCCTTCTGCACGCCCACCCACGGGTGGGCCGGCCGTGCGGCACACCCAGTGGCAACCGCAAACAGTTCTGCACGCCCACCCACGGGTGGGCCGGCCGTGGCGGCACACCCAGAGGCACACGCAAACAGTTCTGCACGCCCACCCACGGGTGGGCCGGCCGTGGCGGCACACCCAGAGGCAACCGCAGGCACTTCTGCACGCCCACCCACGGGTGGAGCCGGCCGTGGCGGCACACCCAGAGGCAACCGCAAACCGTTCTGCACGCCCACCCACGGGTGGGCCGGCCGTGGCGGCACACCCAGTGGCACACGCAAACAGTTCTGCACGCCCACCCACGGGTGGGCCGGCCGTGGCGGCACACCCAGAGGCAACTGCAAGCCCTTCTGCACGCCCACCCACGGGTGGAGCCGGCCGTGGCGGCACACCCAGAGGCACACGCAAACCGTTCTGCACGCCCACCCACGGGTGGGCCGGCCGTGGCGGCACACCCAGTGGCACACGCAAACAGTTCTGCACGCCCACCCACGGGTGGGCCGGCCGTGCGGCACACCCAGTGGCACACGCAAACAGTTCTGCACGCCCACCCACGGGTGGGCCGGCCGTGGCGGCACACCCAGAGGCAACACGCAAGCCGTTCTGCACGCCCACCCACGGGTGGGCCGGCCGTGGCGGCACACCCAGAGGCAACACGCAAACAGTTCTGCACGCCCACCCACGGGTGGGCCGGCCGTGGCGGCACATCCAGTGGCACACGCAAACAGTTCTGCACGCCCACCCACGGGTGGGCCGGCCGTGGCGGCACACCCAGTGGCACACGCAAACAGTTCTGCACGCCCACCCACGGGTGGGCCGGCCGTGGCGGCACACCCAGAGGCAACCGCAAACCCTTCTGCACGCCCACCCACGGGTGGGCCGGCCGTGGCGGCACACCCAGTGGCACACGCAAACAGTTCTGCACGCCCACCCACGGGTGGGCCGGCCGTGGCGGCACACCCAGAGGCAACACGCAGACACTTCTGCACGCCCACCCACGGGTGGGCCGGCCGTGGCGGCACACCCAGTGGCACACGCAAACAGTTCTGCACGCCCACCCACGGGTGGGCCGGCCGTGGCGGCACACCCAGAGGCAACCGCAAGCCCTTCTGCACGCCCACCCACGGGTGGGCCGGCCGTGGCGGCACACCCAGTGGCACACGCAAACAGTTCTGCACGCCCACCCACGGGTGGGCCGGCCGTGGCGGCACACCCAGAGGCACCCGCAGACCCTTCTGCACGCCCACCCACGGGTGGGCCGGCCGTGGCGGCACACCCAGAGGCACACGCAAACAGTTCTGCACGCCCACCCACGGGTGGGCCGGCCGTGGCGGCACACCCAGTGGCGCACGCAAACAGTTCTGCACGCCCACCCACGGGTGGGCCGGCCGTGGCGGCACACCCAGTGGCACACGCAAACAGTTCTGCACGCCCACCCACGGGTGGGCCGGCCGTGGCGGCACACCAGAGGCACACGCAAACCCTTCTGCACGCCCACCCACGGGTGGGCCGGCCGTGGCGGCACACCCAGTGGCACACGCAAACAGTTCTGCACGCCCACCCACGGGTGGGCCGGCCGTGGCGGCACACCCAGTGGCAACACGCAAACAGTTCTGCACGCCCACCCACGGGTGGGCCGGCCGTGGCGGCACACCCAGTGGCACACGCAAACAGTTCTGCACGCCCACCCACGGGTGGGCCGGCCGTGGCGGCACACCCAGTGGCACACGCAAACAGTTCTGCACGCCCACCCACGGGTGGGCCGGCCGTGGCGGCACACCCAGAGGCACACGCAAACCGTTCTGCACGCCCACCCACGGGTGGGCCGGCCGTGGCGGCACACCCAGAGGCACACGCAAACAGTTCTGCACGCCCACCCACGGGTGGGCCGGCCGTGGCGGCACACCCAGAGGCAACACGCAAACACTTCTGCACGCCCACCCACGGGTGGAGCCGGCCGTGCGGCACACCCAGAGGCACACGCAAACAGTTCTGCACGCCCACCCACGGGTGGGCCGGCCGTGGCGGCACACCCAGAGGCAACCGCAAGCCCTTCTGCACGCCCACCCACGGGTGGGCCGGCCGTGGCGGCACACCCAGAGGCAACACGCAAACAGTTCTGCACGCCCACCCACGGGTGGGCCGGCCGTGCGGCACACCCAGAGGCAACCGCAAACCCTTCTGCACGCCCACCCACGGGTGGGCCGGCCGTGGCGGCACACCCAGTGGCACACGCAAACAGTTCTGCACGCCCACCCACGGGTGGGCCGGCTGTGGCGGCACACCCAGAGGCAACCGCAAGCACTTCTGCACGCCCACCCACGGGTGGGCCGGCCGTGGCGGCACACCCAGAGGCAACCGCAAACCCTTCTGCACGCCCACCCACGGGTGGGCCGGCCGTGGCGGCACACCCAGTGGCACACGCAAACAGTTCTGCACGCCCACCCACGGGTGGGCCGGCCGTCGCGGCACACCCAGTGGCACACGCAAACAGTTCTGCACGCCCACCCACGGGTGGGCCGGCCGTGGCGGCACACCCAGAGGCAACCGCAGGCCCTTCTGCACGCCCACCCACGGGTGGGCCGGCCGTGGCGGCACCC
Source organism: Luscinia luscinia (assembly GCA_034336685.1). Taxonomy (NCBI): domain Eukaryota; kingdom Metazoa; phylum Chordata; class Aves; order Passeriformes; family Muscicapidae; genus Luscinia; species Luscinia luscinia. The sequence continues at coordinate 44,699 of JAKWBO010000355.1, forward strand.
AGAGGCAACCGCAAACAGTTCTGCACGCCCACCCACGGGTGGGCCGGCCGTGGCGGCACACCCAGAGGCAACACGCAAGCACTTCTGCACGCCCACCCACGGGTGGGCCGGCCGTGCGGCACACCCAGTGGCACACGCAAACAGTTCTGCACGCCCACCCACGGGTGGGCCGGCCGTGTCGGCACACCCAGTGGCACACGCAAACAGTTCTGCACGCCCACCCACGGGTGAGCCGGCTGTGGCGGCACACCCAGTGGATCACGCAAACCGTTCTGCACGCCCACCCACGGGTGGGCCGGCCGTGGCGGCACACCCAGTGGCACACGCAAACAGTTCTGCACGCCCACCCACGGGTGGGCCGGCCGTGCGGCACACCCAGAGGCACCACGCAAACAGTTCTGCACGCCCACCCACGGGTGGGCCGGCCGTGGCGGCACACCCAGTGGCACACGCAAACAGTTCTGCACGCCCACCCACGGGTGGGCCGGCCGTCGCGGCACACCCAGAGGCACACGCAAACAGTTCTGCACGCCCACCCACGGGTGGGCCGGCCGTGGCGGCACACCCAGTGGCACACGCAAACCGTTCTGCACGCCCACCCACGGGTGGGCCGGCCGTGCGGCACACCCAGTGGCACACGCAAACCGTTCTGCACGCCCACCCACGGGTGGGCCGGCCGTCGCGGCACACCCAGTGGCACACGCAAACAGTTCTGCACGCCCACCCACGGGTGGGCCGGCCGTGGCGGCACACCAGAGGCAACCGCAAACCCTTCTGCACGCCCACCCACGGGTGGGCCGGCCGTGGCGGCACACCCAGAGGCAACACGCAAACAGTTCTGCACGCCCACCCACGGGTGGGCCGGCCGTGGCGGCACACCCAGTGGCACACGCAAACAGTTCTGCACGCCCACCCACGGGTGGGCCGGCCGTGGCGGCACACCCAGAGGCAACCGCAGACACTTCTGCACGCCCACCCACGGGTGGGCCGGCCGTAGCGGCACACCCAGAGGCAACCGCAGGCCCTTCTGCACGCCCACCCACGGGTGGGCCGGCCGTCGCGGCACACCCAGAGGCAACACGCAGGCCCTTCTGCACGCCCACCCACGGGTGGGCCGGCCGTGGCGGCACACCCAGAGGCAACCGCAAACCGTTCTGCACGCCCACCCACGGGTGGGCCGGCCGTGCGGCACACCCAGTGGCACACGCAAACAGTTCTGCACGCCCACCCACGGGTGGGCCGGCCGTGTGGCACACCCAGAGGCACACGCAAACAGTTCTGCACGCCCACCCACGGGTGGGCCGGCCGTGGCGGCACACCCAGAGGCAACCGCAAGCCCTTCTGCACGCCCACCCACGGGTGGGCCGGCCGTGCGGCACACCCAGTGGCACACGCAAACAGTTCTGCACGCCCACCCACGGGTGGGCCGGCCGTGCGGCACACCCAGTGGCACACGCAAACAGTTCTGCACGCCCACCCACGGGTGGGCCGGCCGTGGCGGCACACCCAGAGGCAACCGCAAGCCGTTCTGCACGCCCACCCACGGGTGGGCCGGCCGTGCGGCACACCCAGAGGCAACACGCAAACACTTCTGCACGCCCACCCACGGGTGGGCCGGCCGTGGCGGCACACCCAGTGGCACACGCAAACAGTTCTGCACGCCCACCCACGGGTGGGCCGGCCGTGGCGGCACACCCAGAGGCAACACGCAAGCCCTTCTGCACGCCCACCCACGGGTGGGCCGGCCGTGCGGCACACCCAGTGGCAACCGCAAACAGTTCTGCACGCCCACCCACGGGTGGGCCGGCCGTGGCGGCACACCCAGAGGCAACACGCAAGCACTTCTGCACGCCCACCCACGGGTGGGCCGGCCGTGGCGGCACACCCAGTGGCACACGCAAACAGTTCTGCACGCCCACCCACGGGTGGGCCGGCCGTGGCGGCACACCCAGTGGCACACGCAAAGCAGTTCTGCACGCCCACCCACGGGTGGAGCCGGCCGTGGCGGCACACCCAGTGGCACACGCAAACAGTTCTGCACGCCCACCCACGGGTGGGCCGGCCGTGGCGGCACACCCAGTGGCACACGCAAACAGTTCTGCACGCCCACCCACGGGTGGGCCGGCCGTCGCGGCACACCCAGAGGCAACACGCAAACAGTTCTGCACGCCCACCCACGGGTGGGCCGGCCGTGGCGGCACACCCAGAGGCACACGCAAACAGTTCTGCACGCCCACCCACGGGTGGGCCGGCCGTGGCGACACCCAGAGGCACACGCAAACAGTTCTGCACGCCCACCCACGGGTGGGCCGGCCGTGGCGGCACACCCAGTGGCACCGCGCAAACCCTTCTGCACGCCCACCCACGGGTGGGCCGGCCGTGGCGGCACACCCAGTGGCACACGCAAACAGTTCTGCACGCCCACCCACGGGTGGGCCGGCCGTGGCGGCACACCCAGTGGCACCGCGCAAACAGTTCTGCACGCCCACCCACGGGTGGAGCCGGCCGTGGCGGCACACCCAGAGGCAACCGCAAGCACTTCTGCACGCCCACCCACGGGTGGGCCGGCCGTGGCGGCACACCCAGAGGCAACCGCAAACAGTTCTGCACGCCCACCCACGGGTGGGCCGGCCGTGGCGGCACACCCAGTGGCACACGCAAACAGTTCTGCACGCCCACCCACGGGTGGGCCGGCCGTGGCGGCACACCCAGAGGCACACGCAAACAGTTCTGCACGCCCACCCACGGGTGGGCCGGCCGTGCGGCACACCCAGAGGCAACGCCAGACACTTCTGCACGCCCACCCACGGGTGGGCCGGCCGTGGCGGCACACCCAGAGGCAACCGCCAAACCGTTCTGCACGCCCACCCACGGGTGGGCCGGCCGTGGCGGCACACCCAGAGGCACACGCAAACCGTTCTGCACGCCCACCCACGGGTGGGCCGGCCGTGGCGGCACACCCAGTGGCACACGCAAACAGTTCTGCACGCCCACCCACGGGTGGGCCGGCCGTCGCGGCACACCCAGAGGCAACACGCAAGCACTTCTGCACGCCCACCCACGGGTGGGCCGGCCGTGGCGGCACACCCAGAGGCACACGCAAACACTTCTGCACGCCCACCCACGGGTGGGCCGGCCGTGGCGGCACACCCAGTGGCACACGCAAACAGTTCTGCACGCCCACCCACGGGTGGGCCGGCCGTCGCGGCACACCCAGTGGCACACGCAAACAGTTCTGCACGCCCACCCACGGGTGGGCCGGCCGTGGCGGCACACCCAGAGGCAACACGCAAGCCCTTCTGCACGCCCACCCACGGGTGGGCCGGCCGTGGCGGCACACCCAGTGGCACACGCAAACAGTTCTGCACGCCCACCCACGGGTGGGCCGGCCGTGGCGGCACACCAGTGGCACACGCAAACAGTTCTGCACGCCCACCCACGGGTGGGCCGGCCGTGGCGGCACACCCAGAGGCAACGCAGACCCTTCTGCACGCCCACCCACGGGTGGGCCGGCCGTGCGGCACACCAGTGGCACACGCAAACAGTTCTGCACGCCCACCCACGGGTGGGCCGGCCGTGGCGGCACACCAGAGGCAACCGCAAACACTTCTGCACGCCCACCCACGGGTGGGCCGGCCGTGTCGGCACACCCAGTGGCACACGCAAACAGTTCTGCACGCCCACCCACGGGTGGGCCGGCCGTGGCGGCACACCCAGTGGCACACGCAAACAGTTCTGCACGCCCACCCACGGGTGGGCCGGCCGTGGCGGCACACCCAGAGGCACACGCAAACAGTTCTGCACGCCCACCCACGGGTGGGCCGGCCGTGCGGCACACCCAGTGGCACACGCAAACAGTTCTGCACGCCCACCCACGGGTGGGCCGGCCGTGGCGGCACACCCAGAGGCACACGCAAACACTTCTGCACGCCCACCCACGGGTGGGCCGGCCGTGGCGGCACACCCAGTGGCACACGCAAACCGTTCTGCACGCCCACCCACGGGTGGGCCGGCCGTGTGGCACACCCAGAGGCACACGCAAACAGTTCTGCACGCCCACCCACGGGTGGGCCGGCCGTGGCGGCACGCCAGAGGCACACGCAAACAGTTCTGCACGCCCACCCACGGGTGGGCCGGCCGTGGCGGCACACCCAGTGGCACACGCAAACACTTCTGCACGCCCACCCACGGGTGGGCCGGCCGTGGCGGCACACCCAGTGGCACACGCAAACAGTTCTGCACGCCCACCCACGGGTGGGCCGGCCGTCGTGGCACACCCAGAGGCAACCGCAAACACTTCTGCGCCCACCCACGGGTGGGCCGGCCGTGGCGGCACACCCAGTGGCACACGCAAACAGTTCTGCACGCCCACCCACGGGTGGGCCGGCCGTCGCGGCACACCCAGTGGCACACGCAAACAGTTCTGCACGCCCACCCACGGGTGGGCCGGCCGTGGCGGCACACCCAGAGGCACACGCAAGCAGTTCTGCACGCCCACCCACGGGTGGGCCGGCCGTGCGGCACACCAGAGGCAACGCAAACACTTCTGCACGCCCACCACGGGTGGGCCGGCCGTGCGGCACACCAGAGGCAACGCAAACAGTTCTGCACGCCCACCCACGGGTGGGCCGGCCGTGCGGCACACCCAGTGGCAACCGCAAACAGTTCTGCACGCCCACCCACGGGTGGAGCCGGCCGTGGCGGCACACCCAGTGGCACACGCAAACAGTTCTGCACGCCCACCCACGGGTGGGCCGGCCGTGCGGCACACCCAGAGGCAACACGCAAGCACTTCTGCACGCCCACCCACGGGTGGGCCGGCCGTGGCGGCACACCCAGAGGCAACCGCAAACCGTTCTGCACGCCCACCCACGGGTGGGCCGGCCGTGGCGGCACACCCAGTGGCACACGCAAACAGTTCTGCACGCCCACCCACGGGTGGGCCGGCCGTGCGGCACACCCAGTGGCACACGCAAACAGTTCTGCACGCCCACCCACGGGTGGGCCGGCCGTGCGGCACACCCAGTGGCACACGCAAACCGTTCTGCACGCCCACCCACGGGTGGGCCGGCCGTGTCGGCACACCCAGAGGCAACACGCAAACCCTTCTGCACGCCCACCCACGGGTGGGCCGGCCGTGCGGCACACCCAGAGGCAACCGCAAACAGTTCTGCACGCCCACCCACGGGTGGGCCGGCCGTGGCGGCACACCCAGTGGCACACGCAAACAGTTCTGCACGCCCACCCACGGGTGGGCCGGCCGTGCGGCACACCCAGAGGCACACGCAAACAGTTCTGCACGCCCACCCACGGGTGGAGCCGGCCGTGGCGGCACACCCAGAGGCAACCGCAGAACCGTTCTGCACGCCCACCCACGGGTGGGCCGGCCGTGGCGCACACCCAGTGGCACACGCAAACCGTTCTGCACGCCCACCCACGGGTGGGCCGGCCGTGGCGGCACACCCAGAGGCACACGCAAGCACTTCTGCACGCCCACCCACGGGTGGGCCGGCCGTGCGGCACACCCAGAGGCAACACGCAAACAGTTCTGCACGCCCACCCACGGGTGGGCCGGCCGTGCGGCACACCCAGAGGCAACCGCAGGCACTTCTGCACGCCCACCCACGGGTGGGCCGGCCGTGCGGCACACCCAGAGGCAACCGCAAACACTTCTGCACGCCCACCCACGGGTGGAGCCGGCCGTGCGGCACACCCAGAGGCACACGCAAACAGTTCTGCACGCCCACCCACGGGTGGGCCGGCCGTGGCGGCACACCCAGTGGCACACGCAAACAGTTCTGCACGCCCACCCACGGGTGGGCCGGCCGTGCGGCACACCCAGAGGCACACGCAAACAGTTCTGCACGCCCACCCACGGGTGGGCCGGCCGTGCGGCACACCCAGAGGCAACCGCAAACCCTTCTGCACGCCCACCCACGGGTGGGCCGGCCGTGGCGGCACACCCAGAGGCAACCGCAAACAGTTCTGCACGCCCACCCACGGGTGGGCCGGCCGTGCGGCACACCCAGTGGCACACGCAAACAGTTCTGCACGCCCACCCACGGGTGGAGCCGGCCGTGCGGCACACCCAGAGGCAACCGCAGACCCTTCTGCACGCCCACCCACGGGTGGGCCGGCCCGTGGCGGCACACCCAGAGGCACACGCAAACAGTTCTGCACGCCCACCCACGGGTGGGCCGGCCGTGGCGGCACACCCAGTGGCACACGCAAGCCGTTCTGCACGCCCACCCACGGGTGGGCCGGCCGTGGCGGCACACCCAGAGGCACACGCAAACAGTTCTGCACGCCCACCCACGGGTGGGCCGGCCGTGCGGCACACCCAGAGGCACACGCAAGCACTTCTGCACGCCCACCCACGGGTGGGCCGGCCGTGGCGGCACACCCAGTGGCACACGCAAACAGTTCTGCACGCCCACCCACGGGTGGGCCGGCCGTGCGGCACACCCAGAGGCAACCGCAAACAGTTCTGCACGCCCACCCACGGGTGGGCCGGCCGTGCGGCACACCCAGAGGCACACGCAAACCGTTCTGCACGCCCACCCACGGGTGGGCCGGCCGTGGCGGCACACCCAGAGGCACACGCAAACAGTTCTGCACGCCCACCCACGGGTGGGCCGGCCGTGGCGGCACACCCAGTGGCACACGCCAAACAGTTCTGCACGCCCACCCACGGGTGGGCCGGCCGTGGCGGCACACCCAGAGGCACACGCAAACAGTTCTGCACGCCCACCCACGGGTGGGCCGGCCGTCGCGGCACACCCAGAGGCAACCGCAAACACTTCTGCACGCCCACCCACGGGTGGGCCGGCCGTGGCGGCACACCCAGTGGCACACGCAAACAGTTCTGCACGCCCACCCACGGGTGGGCCGGCCGTCGCGGCACACCCAGTGGCACACGCAAACAGTTCTGCACGCCCACCCACGGGTGGGCCGGCCGTGGCGGCACACCCAGAGGCAACACGCAAACCCTTCTGCACGCCCACCCACGGGTGGGCCGGCCGTGCGGCACACCCAGAGGCAACCGCAAACAGTTCTGCACGCCCACCCACGGGTGGAGCCGGCCGTGCGGCACACCCAGTGGCACACGCCAAACAGTTCTGCACGCCCACCCACGGGTGGGCCGGCCGTGGCGGCACACCCAGAGGCAACCGCAGGCCCTTCTGCACGCCCACCCACGGGTGGGCCGGCCGTGGCGGCACACCCAGAGGCAACACGCAAACCGTTCTGCACGCCCACCCACGGGTGGGCCGGCCGTGGCGGCACACCCAGTGGCACACGCAAACAGTTCTGCACGCCCACCCACGGGTGGGCCGGCCGTCGCGGCACACCCAGTGGCACACGCAAACAGTTCTGCACGCCCACCCACGGGTGGGCCGGCCGTGGCGGCACACCCAGAGGCACACGCCAAACACTTCTGCACGCCCACCCACGGGTGGGCCGGCCGTGGCGGCACACCCAGTGGCACACGCAAACAGTTCTGCACGCCCACCCACGGGTGGGCCGGCCGTAGCGGCACACCCAGTGGCACACGCAAACAGTTCTGCACGCCCACCCACGGGTGGGCCGGCCGTGGCGGCACACCCAGTGGCACACGCAAACAGTTCTGCACGCCCACCCACGGGTGGGCCGGCCGTGGCGGCACATCCAGTGGCACCGCATAAACAGTTCTGCACGCCCACCCACGGGTGGGCCGGCCGTGGCGGCACACCCAGAGGCACACGCAAACAGTTCTGCACGCCCACCCACGGGTGGGCCGGCCGTCGCGGCACACCCAGTGGCACACGCAAACAGTTCTGCACGCCCACCCACGGGTGGGCCGGCCGTGCGGCACACCCAGAGGCACCACGCAAACAGTTCTGCACGCCCACCCACGGGTGGGCCGGCCGTGGCGGCACACCCAGAGGCACACGCAGGCCCTTCTGCACGCCCACCCACGGGTGGGCCGGCCGTGCGGCACACCCAGAGGCAACCGCAAACCCTTCTGCACGCCCACCCACGGGTGGGCCGGCCGTGGCGGCACACCCAGTGGCACACGCAAACAGTTCTGCACGCCCACCCACGGGTGGGCCGGCCGTGCGGCACACCCAGAGGCAACCGCAAACCCTTCTGCACGCCCACCCACGGGTGGGCCGGCCGTGTCGGCACACCCAGAGGCAACCGCAAACAGTTCTGCACGCCCACCCACGGGTGGGCCGGCCGTGGCGGCACACCCAGTGGCACACGCAAACAGTTCTGCAGCCCACCCACGGGTGGGCCGGCCGTCGCGGCACACCCAGTGGCACACGCAAACAGTTCTGCACGCCCACCCACGGGTGGGCCGGCCGTGGCGGCACACCCAGAGGCAACGCGCAAACAGTTCTGCACGCCCACCCACGGGTGGGCCGGCCGTGGCGGCACACCCAGTGGCACACGCAAACAGTTCTGCACGCCCACCCACGGGTGGGCCGGCCGTCGCGGCACACCCAGAGGCAACACGCAAGCACTTCTGCACGCCCACCCACGGGTGGGCCGGCCGTGTCGGCACACCCAGAGGCAACCGCAAACCCTTCTGCACGCCCACCCACGGGTGGGCCGGCCGTGGCGGCACACCCAGTGGCACACGCAAACAGTTCTGCACGCCCACCCACGGGTGGAGCCGGCCGTGCGGCACACCCAGAGGCACACGCAAGCCGTTCTGCACGCCCACCCACGGGTGGGCCGGCCGTGGCGGCACACCCAGAGGCAACACGCAAACAGTTCTGCACGCCCACCCACGGGTGGGCCGGCCGTGGCGGCACACCCAGTGGCACACGCAAACAGTTCTGCACGCCCACCCACGGGTGGGCCGGCCGTGGCGGCACACCCAGAGGCACCGCAAGCACGTTCTGCAGCCCACCCACGGGTGGGCCGGCCGTGGCGGCACACCCAGAGGCAACACGCAAACCGTTCTGCACGCCCACCCACGGGTGGGCCGGCCGTGGCGGCACACCCAGAGGCAACCGCAAACCCTTCTGCACGCCCACCCACGGGTGGGCCGGCCGTGGCGGCACACCCAGTGGCACACGCAAACAGTTCTGCACGCCCACCCACGGGTGGGCCGGCCGTGCGGCACACCCAGAGGCACACGCAAACCCTTCTGCACGCCCACCCACGGGTGGGCCGGCCGTGGCGGCACACCCAGTGGCACACGCAAACAGTTCTGCACGCCCACCCACGGGTGGGCCGGCCGTCGCGGCACACCCAGTGGCATCACGCAAACAGTTCTGCACGCCCACCCACGGGTGGGCCGGCCGTGGCGGCACACCCAGTGGCACACGCAAACAGTTCTGCACGCCCACCCACGGGTGGGCCGGCCGTGGCGGCACACCCAGAGGCAACCGCCAAGCAGTTCTGCACGCCCACCCACGGGTGGGCCGGCCGTCGCGGCACACCAGTGGCACCGCATAAACAGTTCTGCACGCCCACCCACGGGTGGGCCGGCCGTGGCGGCACACCCAGAGGCACCGCGCAAACAGTTCTGCCGCGCCCACCCACGGGTGGAGCCGGCCGTGTGGCACACCCAGAGGCAACCGCAGGCCCTTCTGCA